>JAIPMN010019555.1:9788-25713 GCA_020650975.1 Apostichopus californicus
TAGTGCTTACTTACTGTAACATTTATTTACCCCACCCCCCTCTTGATATGTCCATATGAGTAAAAGAGAACTTCATGATAAACAGACAACAAAAGATCAATAAAACCAACTAAATATCCCTTCTCTTCCACAATGGTGGAATCGGCCAGTAATTTACTTTTTGTTCACCTTAAGGGTTTTGTTCTCCTCCCGTAAGGAGTGAATCTCTGTCTGAGTGGTCACCCCTGGCGCCTTCTTTAGGGTCTCATTCTCGGTCTGGACCCTCTCTACGACCTTCTTCATCAGTCCGATGGTCCTTTCAAGCTCTGGGATGGATTTGCCACTGGTGCCCTGCTGGATATGAGTCACAGAAATTCATCGATATGTAAAAGTTGACATCATCAAATTTTTAGTAACTTTCATTCATACCATTCTGAAAGATTCCTGTAATTTATAGGTTCCATGCTTATTGTTAATGACACAATTTCCCAGAGCTGGCAGAGGTATCACAGAGGTGGTGGTGGTGGTGGTTGGACAGGGGAGAATGGGTGGGGAGGTGAGGAAGGGTGGGGAGGAAGCAATGTGACACAATTAGGCATTCACAAAGACAAATTCTTAATGGAAGTATTGATACTAATTAAAATTTGCCAGTTTTAAGTTTTCTTGTTTGTCCTGGAAAACATTCATTATTAAGCTTATCTGACATAATACTGTACTTTATAATAAATATTTGACTTCAACTGTATCCATTTAAGTTTGAATTTTTCCATGAAGCAATATGTAGCAGTAGCGGAGTGCCAAGTTACCTGAAGAAGGATATGTGATAGAAACCCCTGTGGCGAACAAACAATGCTCACAAACAGCTAAGAAATATAAACAAAAAATCCTATTCCTGTTTGAAGATACCATGGACATAATGACAAGTCCTAAACAAGCATGAAAAGAACCTCTATCAGCAAACAAACCAAACTCACAATTAATACAAATCAGTTGCTGTAATGAGCAGCTTGTTGAGTTCAGTTGTTGGCAATTTTTCCAAACCTGCCTGGTATTAATACTCAAAGTAGGATTGCAATTGACCCATGCTATGACACTCGTCTTGATTTTCCCAACCAAATGAAGGTTAAATGAGCAAGTGATTGTAGAACTTGATGATTCAACCCTCAACAATTTGTCATCGTCCGGACACTTTTCACAGTGGCATAGCAAGCACAGAACTTTAATAAACTACATGAACCATTTAAAAACATTTGGTGCTTTACTTTCCTTTTTTAAATGAAACTTGGCTAGTCAAGCTAATTAGCTCTACTGAATTTCATCTAAATCAGAATATAAAAATTTTATCAAAATCAACTCAGAAAGCTGCTTTAACAAGAATGATCGAGGACACTTCATGCCAAGAGTGTAACGCTCCTTAAAGTACATGTGCAGCGAGGAGCAAAGAACCATGTTATATCAATCCTGGCATTGCAATATTTGGCAAAGCATATCTTCCTAACATACTGTACTAAATAAGCTTACTATGTAGCGTGGTTTAAAGTGAATCTGACATTAATGTAATATTTGTGGAAATTACTGATGGTTATTACTGATGGTTACTACCTTGTCAAAATCCCCCACCTCCCCCCCTCCCCCTAATGAGTTCCCAGATAAGTTGTCCTACTTTTCTGTCAGAATAACTGTTTATATGTTAACCTGGGAAAGGGTTAATGATCTTGGACTAGGTTACTTAACATCACATCATACACCTAAAACAAGAGAGGGAGACACATATGGTGTAATATTGCAGGAACTATGTTGTATCTTACCTTACTTGAACCGTGGCTTGAACTTCCCTTTAATTTTCTCTTGGCTTTCTCCAAGTCGGCTTTTAAGGCATCGTTATATTTTTGCAAGTCTGTGACTCTCTCCTTTAACCGAGGCAAGTCCACCTTTGCCTGCTCTAACTCAAACCTGAGCTCGATGTTCTCTTGAGAGAGTTCGAGAACCTTCTTCTGGAGATTATTATCTTCGTCGTGCGACGACGACCTCGGAGCAGTCGCAGAGAGGACGGAAGCAGGCTGAATTTGAGACAGAGGGGGTAGATTTGAATTAGTGAACTCAGAGGAATTATTCACAGGCAGATTTAAAGTGTCTGTAACATGCACTAAAACACACACACACACAATAAAAGGGTTGGCTACACTCAAAGTCACAGATTGTGTATGCGTCCAAAGTAGATCTTATCAGTGTTAGAGTAGTCTTTCTTTCTTTACAAAACAAACAAATTATACTGGCATTCTAAAGATGCTACTGAGAAAAGTTCTGGCTTATTATTTCAATATTTTGACTCCTTTCCACACAATTAATATATATCTGTACATGATGACTTGCACCTTGAAACTTAATCAGCTCTGATGGAAGGAAGAGTGACATTGGGGTCCAACAAATGTATCATGAAAAAATGTCAAGTTCTGTAAATACTTTAAGCTCCCTTTAACAGAAACTGCTACTAAGTAGGTCCCTGTTACAGATAATGCTACTAAGTAAGTCCCTTTTCACAGATACTGATACTAAGTAAGTCCTTTTACAGATATTGTTACTAAATAAGTCCTTTTTACAGATATTGATACTAAGCAAGTCCTTTTTACAGATATTTACAGATATTGTTACTATGTAAGTCCTTTTTACAGATATTTACAGATATTGTTACTAAATAAGTCCTTTTTACAGATATTGATACTAAGCAAGTCCTTTTTACAGATATTTACAGATATTGTTACTATGTAAGTCCTTTTTACAGATATATACAGTTATTGATACTAAGTATGTCCTTTTACAGATATTGATACTAAGCAAGTCCTCTTTACAGATATTTACAGATATTGTTACTAAGCAGTCCTTTTTACAGATATATACAGTTATTGATACTAAGTATGTCCTTTTTACAGATATTGATACTAAGTAAGTCCTTTTTACAGATATTTACAGATATTGATACTAAGCAAGTCGCTTTTTACAGATATGGATACTAAGCCTTACCCTTGACGTAACCATTTCCTTTTGGATGAGTTGTTTCTGTAAATCTGAAACTTTTCCGGTGAGAAATTGGTTTCTATTTTCAAGTTCCTGGACTGCCGAATCTTGAGTAAAGGACTGTTGTCGTCTTAGAGTGAAAACCTTTAACAGAAGAAAATGTTCAGTGGTGACCAGTTTTAATAAATGCTTTTTCTCTGGAATATTTGAGACACGAGAGAAACACAACAGTCGGAGAATTAAAATTTGAATGGTTTAACTCCTCATTCATGTCCAGACTGATTATTCCAAATAATTTCTTTTAAATATCCACTTTATGTTTAATCATCAATGTTTGTTTAGAATTCCATTTGCTTAATAACATTTTACTTATTGACAAAGAGTCTTTCTCTAATTTTTTAACTTGTAATGTATTAGCTAGAACCCACTGAATGCAAAATACTAAACATTAATTGATCATTGTCCACTTAAACATAAGTGAATATTGATGGATGAAAAGGTTACTTAGTTTTTCAAGTGCTTGAAAACTCATTTAACTAAATGACAGATACTTACAAACAAGTCCTAAAGGATGGAGAGAAGAAAGAAAGAAAGAATATATAAAAAATATATCTATAATAAGTTTACTCAGCCCTTGTATTCAGGCTGATTGATATTCCTTCCAGACATTTTGGTTTTTCTCAGACTCCATGTATGTTCTGCTGCCTACATCGGTGTGATCCTGAACAATCAGGATTAGATTTTCTTCGGAACAAGACATACCGGAAGTTGCTTATAGCCAACACCTAATTAGAAAGGGTCTCTTTGCTAATCATGTGATCTTACGGAAGGCAATGATTGGTCACACCAAACAATTCGCAAAAAAAAGCGGCAAAAGTTGAAAAGTTTTTAACTCAACTTTATCGTGCCACGTCCCATCACACCTAGTGTTAAAAGGGTCTAAATAATAACATTATTTCAACTTTTTTGGTCGCATGGCGTCACACCTTATATGATATGGCCTTAAAGGGGTTATTAATGGTGTAAATTACAGATTCTACCTACCTCATCTTGTAGTCCTCTGTTCTTCTCATTCAGTTCATCCATCTCGGTCTGTGTTGGGCCCGTCTGTTTTGAGAATAGCTCAGAGTTTCGACTGGTTTTTATTCTCTCTGATCTGGGGGAGACCATCATACATAGATATTAATCACTAGAAACAATCAATGGTTTATATATTGTGCCTTTAAACCATTCTTTACCAAACGTGAGAAGACTCAATAAACAAATCTATAACAACATTTTCCAGTAGAGATAAATCTGTTACATTTCATTTGATCAATTTGTTTTTGTATAATCAACAAAATACAAGATAATTCAATTAAATTAGGCATAAGTTGTTAATTGTAACGTTCTCAGGGAAACTGTCATATTTACAAACAAAGTAGAACACTCTCAGGAAAGGAAAAACAAATTTGTAACATTTTTATAGATACTCTCAAACCTATGCTACCTGAAAGGTGATGTGGGGGGGGGGGGGGGGGTTAAGCTGTAGCTGGCTGGTGGGATTGCCAATCAAAGAACAATCCAAAGTTCTCTCATCTGCACTGGCCAATATTTTCCAACATTGTGGTAAACCAAATTACTCCCAAATGAGCTAAACATGTTAATTTGATCAGCCTCTTGATTTTAATCATTAATTCAAAGCCATCCCAGTCTCTGACAAACTGTACCTACTTTGGCTTGATAGCATTGCTGACCCTAATCCAGGGCAATTTTCATCACCATTATCACAGCTGCACATGAGAAAAACTAAGAAAACTACAAAGTCATTTTTCAATTAATCTTGAAGTCACCTCTCATGTATGTCCTTCATCATCTTGTAAGATTTCTGGAGCTGTTCGATTTCCTTGTCTTTATCCTTGATTTTGCTTCGCATATTTTCCAGTTTCTTTTCCCACTTCTTGCTCTCTTCCCATCTAGCGACCTCAACTGCAGACTAGGGAAAGGAATGTATACTTAACATGGAAGCCTGACACTGACACTTTTCCTCCATACGAGGACGCAAGAACATAGTAAAATTGGCAATGTATACTTAACGTGGAAGCCTGCTTGTAATTACAACTGATATTTTCCTCCATATGAGGACGCAAGAGCATAGTAAAGTCGGGAATGTATACTTAACATGGAAGCCTGGTTGTAATTACAACTGACACTTTCCTCCATACGAGGACACGTGCATAGTAACGTTGGGAATGTATAATTAACGTGGAAGCCTGCTTGTAATGACAACTGACACTTTCCTCCATACGAGTATGCAAGAGCATACTGAAGTCGTGCTTTTTCACAACAGATAATTCAATCACAAAGATGTTAAGTTACTTATCATGACACGATTAGCAGCACTAAACCAAGGCCGTAAATATCATAGCAGATAAGGTCCCACAGCCTCCTTTACATACTTAGTCTAGTATTAGGAACAGTTATGGCTGACTATTTATTTACTAGGCCTCCTGAAAGGTGACAAGAAAATATTTTCACATAGAAATTGTTCAAGAAACTTGTACATGAAGTCATGAGAGCACTTGTATGACATAAAAGCGAGAGGAAGAAAGAGAGAAAAGAAATGGAACTATCAAATTTAAACTTGGTCTTTGGCTGTACCTTTACCTGCATTCTTTTAGGATCCTCAGTTTCCTTGCCTTCGGTCTTCTTCAAATCACTTATCTGTCCTTGTAAAGCTCTTATCCTCTTTTGAAGAACAGCCACATCAGGGACATCCTTCTCAGGAACCTACATATATCGAAAACACAATTCATCTTTAAATCAGCTACAATTGTGAACAAAAAAGTGTAAAAATCTGTTGACAAGATTTCTTCTTCCAAAAATATTCTCACATGAAAATTCAATTTTTTTAAAATTATAATTTACTACTGCTACTACTACTACTACTGCTACAACCACTACTACCACCATATACCACACCACCACCACTACCACTATTACTAATACCAATACTACTACCACCACTACTACTACAACTACAACTACCACTACTACTACCACTACTTCTACCACTACTACTAACACTACTATTACTACTACTACTACTACTACTACTACTACTAAACTACCACTACTACTACTACTACTACAACTACTACTACCACTACTTCTACCACTACACTACCACTAACACTACTATTACTACTACTACTACTACTACTACCACTGCTGTCTCTACTACCACTATTACTACCACTGTTACTCCTGCTACTACCACTATTAGCTACCACTAAGTCCCATAAAGCTACCCAGATGTTAGTGCATTCCTGTAACATGTTGGTGTGAGGGTGAAATATTAAGGAGAAGACAAGATCAACTACAGCTTGCCCTAGTAAAGAAAAGACTCTGCCAAATATGTTATAATTTGTTCTTAACTGTTTAACTTTATATTGTGGATGCCACTTAGATATAGGTTTGGCAAAAACTGGGAACAGAGAAAGCAAAAATTGTGGAGAAAGGCAACTAAAACAGTATATTTATCACAAATTAAAGACTGCGAGCATCAGTTTGAAATGGAACATAGGAAGTTCGGGGGGGGGGGGGGGAGGGGGAGAGAGGTCAGGGTGGGAGATGAATAACTCTACATTATCCTGCCACCAGAGTACTTGTATACATACATTATTACCGAATGTTAAAGACCACAATACAACTGAAGTCGGACCTCACCTGATGAAGGTCACTACGAGATGATTCCAAATCTCTCATCTTTTTCTCCATTTCCATTTTCTCTTCCTCCACCTTTGTAGACACATGTCTTCGTCTTTCCACCTCCTTCCTCAGGCCATCTAGCTCATCGGTGAGACTGCCCACCTTATCTTTCTGTCGTTTGACTTCTTTCCTTGCCTTTTCCATTTTGGCTTGGAGTTCATCTGCATGTTCCTAAGATTAAATTATAAGGACAAAAATGGTACAGAAATTTGGGATAAAGATCAAAACCCTTCATATTTATTAAAACTAACCAACAGACCTTTCAATTAGTGGCCATGAAATGCAGGTAACATCGGAATGCTAGGGTCCCCCCCACCCCCCAAATATAACCCCTTAATCATATTACGTCCATATGCTATTGTACGTAATATGCTTTACATTGTTTGTTCAACACGCTGAATATGAGAAAAACATCCCAAGATCAATAGACAAGTACATAGCCATGGGTGTGTAGGAGTACAACATTTTGGTTTCCCTGTTAAAGTATGGGTAGAAACCTTGAGAACCAGTACTAGTACATAGACAGGACTGCAATGTGAGTCCAAGTACAAACTGGAGTATTACTACAAGTCCCTGATATGAGCTCAGCCTGGTTAATGGTATTTATAGAATCATGCCACAATATTGGTTTCTGTAAGCTGCATATGCAGTAGATTGATGGGGTTGGTTTATATAGGCTAATACCTAATTACTACAAGTCCTGATATGAGCTCAGCCTGGTTAATGGTATTTATAGAATCATGCCACAATATTGGCTTCTGTAATCTGCATATGCAGTAGATTGATGGGGTTGGTTTATATAGGCTAATACCTAATTACTAAAAGTCCTGATATGAGCTCAGCCTGGTTATATATATTGGTTTATAAAGGCTAATACCTAATCAAATACTAAATGAAAAGAAAAGAGAAAATACTGTCAACAACAACTGTCAACAACAGTTGAGAAGTAAAATCAACACATTTTGCCAGAGTAGAGGGATCAACATCACCAAAACTGTGGCATAGTTGAGCAAAATTTTACTAGTCGTCAATTCATAAATTAGCTGATTTGCATTATGAAATGACGTGTATATTATATATTAATTGTTATGAAATTTAGAACATTGTCATGTTTACCAATTAATTTAGTAGATGATACACAATCAAATAATCTTTAAGATGGAGAAATAGTGAGAGAACATACAGGACATTTTGATCGACATTAAAGGTGTCGGTTTGCAGACCAGCGAGGAGATGCTGCAAGAAATATAACTTCATAATACCTTTATTTTCTTGGTTTCCTTGTCCACTAGGGCCTGTACGTTAATCTGTTGCTCCTGCTCGGAGGCGTGAGCCTTAGCACTCTCCTGGGCGGTCTCTACCATGTCAGCTCTCAGCTGTAGCAGAGCCTGACTCAATGACTGAAACATACAAAGAAAGTTTTACCAAACAAATAACAACATTTTTCTTAAACTAACAAATTGTAATTATTAAACCATACCAAGACTTCCTTCTAGATTTTTTTTCTAGTAGTTGAGTGAGCGATTAATGAATATGATTCAAATCCGCAACATTTCGTCGGACGGACACTTTTCTTAGTGGTACAAAAACACATGTGGAAGCAAATTTCAAAGTTTTGACTTTTGCTTCACTACTTGAAATGGAATTGGACAAAAACAAACTATGAATTTCTTTGTGGTGGGATATTTTACTATTGATTTATCATTGGAATATTGATCAATTTCAAACTCAAAAAAGCTGCTTTAACAATTAAAATGAAATGATCCCAAACTTTGCATTGAAAAATAGAGGTAATTTTGGAACATATATTTTGCAATGATTTTCCAAGCTATGATGATGCTTCAATTTTTAACCTGATGAGCCATCATAAGGTAGTCCCTACCTTATGCTGACCTTCTTTCAGGGCTAATTCATTCTTCAGTCGTTCTACCAGAGCCTTCATTGTTGCTGAGGGTGCTTTTGTATTTGCCTGTATCTGCTGATCCAGCTGTTCATTGAGTAGCTTGATCTGATCAAGAGAAATGAAAAAAAATTCACAGTCAGATTAAAAGAAAACCTGTGAAAGGGAATAATACACTCCCCAAAGAACTTTCACAGTATCAAGACACATGCAGGCAAATTTCTGCATTGGTTCAAGTAGGATGTAGTCCCACTCCAGCCTCCCTCCCCCACCTCCCCACAAACATAAACTGTGGTCTCATATTCATCTGCAGCCCTAAACAGCCTTTCCCTTTTTTAATCCAGGATAAAACCTTGCCGCAGAAGCAACAAATTTATTATAGTTTCTTTTAATCAAGGATGAGCCTGGGTTAAAAAAAAATCATGGAACTTTGCAAAATTGCAGTTTAGGCTCCAGTTTGTGTATGCTACAGTGTGTTAGGATAATAGTTTTTGTCCCCCTGCAGGTTGGATACCCATTGGTAATGAAAAAAATGCGAATGACAGATCAAATGATACAACGCTGTTGTTAGAATTCATGGAAATTGAGAGGTGTCAATCTTGGAGGTAGAAAAGAAATCACGGATATTCCGCGAATTTGCGGAAAAAGCTCATGCCTGTTTAATAACAAAATTACCATCCTAGAACTTTCCCCTTGCATTTACTCTCTCTATGGATTATTTCTCTGTGTAGTAGTTAGTTAATATGAAGCTTTAACAGTCTTGACAAACTAGTTTAGTGTTAGTGTTTTTCAGTCACGGAAAGCATGTATAAGTGGGTAACATATCTCCACATGAAACTATTAAGAAACATAACTAACAGAGTAATTAAAATGTCTATGCATGTACCCTAGAATAAGACCCAATCGACGTAACGTGATGTTAATGAGTATTTTACCAAAACGGGTATTTCTGAAAGCTCAAAACTTAGTTGAGAAATAAATTTCGACAGATACTAGAACAATCTGAAATCTTTTGATGACACTAAAGGTCTCCCTGGACAATATTTTCAGTCCTATTGATAAATCAAAATTGATAAAAATCAATAAAAAGAGGATTTGTCTTACATCTCCTTCCCTCTCAGATATGTTAATTAGGTGTCTCTCTATCTCCTTCTGAAGTTCACCTTTTTCCTCCTCATGAATTTCTTGTAGTCTGGAGAAAGGAAAAAAAGAGATTGAAGAAAAATAAAATGGAGAAACTAAAACACAATTTAACACTACCTAAATATAACATGAAGATTGCTGGCAACCTGTGAGACTTTCTTGTTTGTTAGAAATACTAGCAAAGGGTAAAAGTTAAAGTTAAAGGTTTACAGTCTTGTTCAAGGTCTAGGCCCCCCTCACACGACTTTACAACACTGAACCCCTGGTCATTGGTAACTTGTCACACCTACACACCAAAGTGTGCACAATTCAAATAACCTCTCCCGGGGCACTACAGTACACCACATCTACGTGTCCCCTGGGAGACTTCCCATAGGGTGCAGCCACAAACCGCCGCACACAACTATATTTACAACTACCTCACAAGTCCCAATATATACACCTGGGTGAAGAGAGGCAATGGAGATAAAAGTGCCTTGCCCGAGGACACAACGTAATGATCTGGGTACCACTCCTCCCCATCTTATTCTAGTAATTTAGTGTTATCTCTCCTCAGCAGCAGCAGTAGTGGGCTTTGAAAATCTAACCTAGACAACAAAATAAACACTTCTATTTAGTCACTGCAGTATTGATCACTCACCTCTCCTTCTTCTGTTTATTGTCAGCCTGTGTTCTCTGAAGAACATCCTTCCATTTGGCAGTCTCAGTCTGTGCTGCTTTCAGTTTCAGGGACATCGCTGCCAACGAGTTATCCTGCTGGGCGACTATATCCTCCAGTTCGTGTAACTTTGCCAACTCCTTGCTGCCTGGTACGGGGGCAGCAGGTTTACTGGCTAGGTCCTATAATAAAGTTAACAGACATGAAGGTTAAAAACCATGGTAATGAAAATTTTATCAATGGATGGATGTGTTTGCACCAAATGCAATTCAAATTCACCCTCCATCCCCCCCCCCCCCACCCCTGGCTCACTCACTTGTTCTTCTGTAAAAACAGACACAGAGGCGATTAGACTTATAATGAAGGGTAATAAAGATAAAACATATATTTATTATTTATTTATTTATTTATTTTACCAAATTTATATAGAGCTCTTTTCATGCTTAAGCATGTTCAAGAGTGCTTTACAATGACAATAAAATGACAAAACCCTTGAAATATGAATATGAATGATAAAATTGACACAGCTTAAATATTAATATAAAAAATATATATATATATAAACAATGGAATAATTTTAGAAATAATATAGATTTACAGTGAAATTCCTTACAAAGCAAAAAGTGATTTTTAAGTAAATTAAAGTAACAAAATGACAAAACCCCTTAAAATATGAATACGAAAAAGAAAATGGACGCAGCTTGAAATTAATATAAAAATATTACCATAGCAGCTTTTTTAAACTTGTTGAATGCGATGTCTGACTGCGCATGAAGCTTGACCTGCAGCTGATGAATCTCCTGCATGTAATTCTTACTTTCATCCGCAGATTCCTGAGAATGAAATCAAAAATATATCAACCAATTGATGCAAAGGATTAACAATAATATCGTTGGGCAAGACAAAATTGCACATAGCATCCTTCTCTTAGCCTCATTCCTGATTCACAACAATCTTCCCAGCTTGAAATCTGTGGGGATATATGTTGCAAATCCTTATGCAGGATAGTTTCAGGTTGGCCACCTTCTTCCAAGAAATATTTTGATTCTGACGAAAGAAAACCATGTCAAGATTTGATTGGGCCAAAATAAGTTTAGAAGAGATGGATGCACTCTATTAATACACATTAAAGACATATTTAGAAAGTTTTGGCTTTGGTTCGTACCATGGAAAAGAAAAAGAGACTTCTCCGAGGAATAATTTTGAAAAAAAAGACGTTCTTCTCATTTCATTCCCCGTCAAAAGCAACTAATGAACAGAAAGCTGGCTTGAAAATTATGGACACATTTTGTTATGATATCAAAAGAAACTATTGGCTACAATTCACCATTTTCAGATCTTTACTATTACGATTCAGGTTTTTAGTTTCTTACCTGTCTTGACTGATCCAAAAGATCGATGTACTTTTGAAGGTTTTCTTCCTTTTGTTGGATGCGAATCTGTCAACAAAAACAAAAACAAACACTAAATACATTAAATGCAACTGCATTTTGCTAACATGAGATACAGTTTCTGTGTAACAATATTACATTACATATACTTGGCAAGAGGAAGGATTGATGGGGTTGGTTTAGTCTAGTTTAGTAATTCCCAGGCTTAGGAAGCCAACAGAAGCTCATTTTGCAACCCTATCTGTTTGGGATGATCGTGGACAAACACCGGCTTTTACCAAGCCTTCTCTCTTCGATGAGTGATCAGAGAGTTACGAGGCAGGTGTGTAATTGTTGCTCCCATTCCTGCCCCCTGAGACTGCCATTTAACCTCCTCCATGATCTGACGGACGACAGTGAGTGCCTTTACACACTGACCACTTTCTCAAATACTGAGGGAGGTGAAGACACCCAATTCACCATCACTGCAGTGCAGCTATGGTGAACAAAGTGGAAACCATTGAAAGAAGGAAAGCAAACTATAATTCACAAACCAGAAATTCCAAATCCACAGACGGCACCGCTCAACCAGTAACTAAGAAAATATAGGTCATGATAATCTGGTTCCTGATGAGGGTTTGAACCTGTAACCTAATGATTGTAGGGGAGGGGAAGGGAGGGGAGGGGGAGGGGTACAGGGAGGGGGTGGGGGAAGATGTAGGGGGAAGACACTCTAACCGCTTCACCATGCCTTCACCACAGTGAAGTGGCTAGGTCGGCAGCAGGAGTTATTTCCTCAATTACATCACTAATTAAAAGTGCAGAAGGTGGTTATAAGTCAGCAGGCAATTATTTTGACGGACTTAATCTTTGGTGAGGAGGATAATATGCAATAACTGTAAAACTGGTTATTAACATGACACATTAATTCCATCAAACCTGCGGAACGAATGGCTGTGAGTTGTCGAATGGATTAACGGAACAATGTGTTCTCTGCTCACTACGATAGTGTTATGGGGTTACCATAACGATGTGCTAAACCAATCCTACAGTATGCCAGTCCTCCCATTCTGACCAATAAAAACTAAATGAAGATTTAAATTTAACAAAGTAACTACAATGTAGGTGGTTGCCATTGAATAAGAACAGTCAGTCTTTTAGAATCAAGCTAACATTCACCAACAAATATAAACTTACTTTGTTTTGGGCAGCAAAAAAATGTGACTGTTGTAATGCTATACTGTTTTGAATTGGCAGTTTGGAATATAAAGCATTAGTAAGGATAGTTTAAACTCAGTGAAGTAGGATGCACAGTTCTTATGTATTTATAAATAGTGTCAACTATTCCCTAAATTTTAAGTTGTCTGCTCAAAAAACAAAACAAGAAAAAAAACCCTGTTCCTTGCTATGTAGAGCTAAGTCCCTCCTCCTTACTATCTAAGGCTACAATACCTCTATGCTACCTACCGATACACTCATACCCTGCTGTCTAAATTGATAAGAGAGTTCTACAAGTCATACCTGAAGGCCCTCTATTTGTGTCTGGGCAACCTTCAATGCTTGCTTATGCTCGCAACAATCTACAATCTCCTTGAACGCCACGCCTGCTGACATGCCATCTTTGATGACTTCATCCCGATCGGAGGATGCCGGCAGTCGAAGTCGGAGTTCATTGATTATCTTGTCTCTGGTGAGGAGATTTGATTCCACTTCTTTAAGCCTCTGATCTGATTCGCTGAGTTTCTGCAAATATGCAGAAAAGAGAGATGGTACATTAGTGACCCAAATAAAACACGTCATGGCAGCTTTCCTCCTATTTTCAGCCCTCATACATATAAACAATACTGTATAATCAGAGAAGTGATATGTTTCTTATTAGTACTTGAATTATAAGATCTATAGATAAAACTAAGACTAACCTTGTCATACTGCTTCTTCTCTTCTTTGAAGTCCAGTATTGTCTTAATATGTATCTTGATGGTCCTGATAGCGTGTTCCAGCTGACTAGCCACAGGGAGACTTGGATCTGGCAGTGAACCTGTTGCCTCCTCAAACTAGAAACCAAAGAAATATGGGATAAAACATTTAAAGATTAACGTCTTAAGATTGCCCTGGAGGACATCCAGTAATATTTAAAGTCTCTATCCTACCTTCTAATTAAGGGCCAGAAGTATTTAGGCTGACCTGTGGTCATAGACAACACAATTAATTATGGATGGATATCTAGCTGCCAATCAAGAACAAACTGAGTTCTCGGTATAGCTACTGTACATGATGTATCTATATATATAATACTATTGCAATGTCATATGGTCTAACATGGTATGGTCAAATAATATATCATCAACATTAACATTGCTACATGGTATGTTAACATAGAGCATGGTATAATTTCTGCAAAGGTGGAACCTGCACTTTAAGAACATCTGTCAGTAGAGGAAAATGAAATATCTTTGATACAAATATTTAAAGGTTAACCAAAACCCTAAAGAGTGACACCCTAACAGGGCATACAAAAGGTAACCAATTTGCATTGTTATGATACAAAATGGGTTTTGCAGACCAAATCCAGCCCCCAAGCGATTTTACCCTCAAAGAAAACTGGCTCACTATCTTGCACTTATCAGGATGATGTGGGCCCTTAAGGCCTTGGGCTTGAGGACTTGCCCAGCTTACTATGTACATTGCTCAAATCTAGGTATAGTTAGATTTTGATTCTTCTTGATTAACTGCTGTGACCTGGTCCGCATGGAAAATTAGTTGAAAACCCCTGCCATAGACCTTGCCAATGCTGTGGGTAACTGCTGTGAATACAATGTGATAATAAGCAGTGTGGTCCAGTGGATAAGGCAGTGAATGGTCTAAGGCTTGCAGGTTGGAGTCCTGGCCTGACCATTACGATGTGTCCTTGGGCAAAGCACTTTATCTCCAGGTGTATAAATGGGGACCTGTGAGATGAATTGTCAGTTGGGCACTGTTTAACTGCTGCCATGTGTAGGGATTGTCTCTATGTTTGACAGGTTATCATTGACCAGGGTAATATTTTCTTGTGCCTTGAGCACAGTTATCGGTGGATATGTCTGCCTTTTATAAAACCTCAATATTATTATTATTATGTTATTGTTAGTCAAATCCTAATTCCTGCTTTTAAATATTGTCTGGTTTTCTCAAACGTGTAGTACCTTCACTGACGATATAGTCCATTTATGAAATACCCTCCACAAAGAATTAGGTTTGACTGTGTATTTATATATTCACTAAAATGAATTAGCTTCATTTAGAACCAGTAACGGAGTATTAATTAACACACATCCAGTCATCGACTCTTCCTTTGTGATTACCCTGTGAGCGGCATCTGCCATCTGCTTCTGTTGCCTCTCTAGACTGTCAATCATCCGCTCAAGTTCTGCCTCTCTATGTTCCCATAGCAACTGTCTCTCCTCGGCTTGATGGCCGATGTGAACGTTCTCCTTCTCTAGATTATTGATGGTCTGTTCGTGAGTAGAGATCATGTTCTCCTGGTACTTAAACTGCAATGTTAAAAATATCAAAGAAAACAGTCATTCGCAGCAAACGGACAGCTCAAAGGTGCAGATTTGCAGAAAGAGAAAAATTAAACGGTCCCTCTACTCACCCGATGCAGGTGTTTGCAGCTTTGAATTTGCATCTCTCCAAACTATTCTGAATCTTTCAAGTATTACTAAAAATAAGAATTCGCAATCGATCAAATGCTCATTGTTTTCCCTCTCACTTCTTTTTAGGTCGATTCATACCAGATCTCCTACCAGAGATTATGTTAAGCTAGGCTGGAGATCTCCTATTATTTACAAGTATGGAATATCCAACATCAAGGGTCATTAGAAAATGGCATAGCAGTAACACTGATAAACAACTAGCCTGGGATATTTAGCCTTGTATTTGATAATAACATTTCAAAATTCTAATATAAATTCTAATATAACATTACAAACTAGCTGTCTGTTTTTCATGGTTTGTCAAAATAGCGGTACGAATCTTGCAAACACTCTTACAAATTTTTTTTTGTAAGTTTCAGTTATTTTGACAGTTGGGGGGGGGGGGGGGGGGGGGGGGGGGGGGGGGGGGGGGGGG
>JAIPMN010019555.1:25723-46863 GCA_020650975.1 Apostichopus californicus
TTCCCCCCCCACCCCAACCCCCCCCCCCTTTGGCACTGATTACAGTGCAATCTTCATGTATTGCTCAATGCTGAGTATGTTTCTACAGTATCTCGATTCTGAAAGAGTAAGAACAAAACCATAGGTTGTACCTGCTGCTGTAATCTACTGATCTGTCGATTCAGTCGTAGGTCCTGTAACCTGACCTCTTGCATCTTAGCGTGCCATTCAGATACCTTAGCTGCCCCCCTACTGTCCTTCAGGGTCTGTATCAGTTCCTGTAATCCTTGGTGTTTCACCTCCAGCTCCAGAAGCTGGGTGTTAACTTCTTCTCTTTCATGTTTTATCTGAAAGAGGGAATTTTTATTACTTGTATTTTGTAAAGACATCAGAAAGGTGATTGTATTCATAAACATCTTTGTAAGATATCATTCCGAAAGTCCAGAGGTTCTGTGTGTTCCTTGCCTTGAATAGTTTACATGCAATTACCTGAATGATAGAGCTACCACGATAGAGAACGAGGGCATCATGTTGAAAAGAAAAGCTGCAGCAGCTGCAAGATCTTACTCAGCTAGGACCAATCAAAACAATAGGGCTTATCTCTACAGATCAGCTGTGTGATCTTTTGTATGAAACTACACAGCAATACATCCAGCAGGGATGTGCCCAAGCTGGGCGGCACTTGGCGGCCCTGCCCAGCACTCAAAATTACCGCCCAGCACTGTCTTTAAAATCGTGAATCCCACCCAGCACTATTTTCATCTAAAATCCCGACATTCCTATATATTCCAATATATTCAACATAAATTGGGCCTAGCCTATGCCAAAATCATACAGACTAATAATGGATCAGTTACGCATGCGAGAAACATTACTTACGGCTCTCAATCGGTCCCTTGTAAAATCTCTTTGAAACAAACTAATAACTTTACCAGGTACGTAATATATTTCACTAAAAAAAAATTTAAAAATGTAAATTGTTAGCAAAACTATTACTTGTGTATGTGCTTAAAAAGCTACACAAGTGCCAGCATTTGGCATCTGAGCACCTTCAAAAATCAATCAATTTCTCAAAGGGGAGGGGGACACCCCCTCCCCCTTATACCCCTCCCCCAGGACGGTGATCAGTATACCCGGCACTCAGGAAATCCTGGGCACATCCCTATTCCAGTGTATGCAGCCCCCTCAGCATCCTACTTTTGGACACGGTGCCTTAGTCAGGACCAGAACATCAGAGAGTTCCAGCTCTCCTAACCTTTTACAGAGGTCACTCACGAGTGGACACCAACCAATTGATAAGTGTCAAACTGATATTGTCATATGCCTAATGTATTGTACTATACCAAACTATCTTTAATACCCAGAACAAGTCTAGCTGTGTGGAATAGTCACATAGATGTACTGTCAAGCCATGGACTTTATATTTTACCTAATTGAATTAACAAATTAGTTCAGCTGCCCGACCCCTTAAAAAATTTTTATGAATGAATGCTTTTATATAACTAGAATGTGTAATATTTTGGCAACTTACTGCCAAGAACCAATTAATGTAAAAACATGTACCGTATTGTGGAGTGATACCACTAACACACTATCACCGTCATACAAATTTTTGTTCTCCCTTCGCCAGGGAACAATAGTAAAAAAAAACTTTGGGGCTATTATGGAATATTTATTAATGTGTTATGTAATTTCATTGATCTCTCACACAAAATAAATATTTTTATTAACATAACAAGTACTGTAAGAAGTTTGATTTGTAAGCAAAGAGGCTTTTGGTTTGGTCACATTTTTTTTTTTTGGCTACTACCGTTTCCATAGCAGCCTACCACTTTCATCTCCTTCTCCATCTTCTCTTTGTCTTGTTTTAACTGCATCATCACTTTGGAAAACTTCTCGAGGTCGGCTAGAGGAGCTGTCCCACTGTACTGACGTCTCAGTTCCTGCAGGAAGCAAACAAACATATTGTTACTTAAAGGCATTGCAGACTCGCCCCAAACCGCGTGCAGCCATCTGAAAAAATTAACTATCTGTTGCTTGCAAGTGACGTTTTGTTCGTGTCGCTACAAAATGCAGACAGTAATGTAACGTGATACCTTAATTGTTATCTTTAGCTGCACCTGAGATGTCCATCGCTGTATTGTTTGTACACTGTGCTGTGGGTATTGACCGCAGCTGTATGTACTGACTGTACACTAGTGTCTAATTACCGACGGTATCAAGCTGTGTGCGTATTTTCTGGGATTGATGGTGGTGTTTAACACTTCTGCTACAGCTCATTCGAAACTAGGTCAAATTACCGGCATTAGACGTTTCTTTTTGCGCGAGTCTTCACACCCTTTAAGAGGATCTCAAAAAATGAAATGACATTGGCCAATGTGGACTAGCTGATGATGCTATGTTGTTCTGTTCGTCCAACAAATATTAAAGAAAATATAGTTCAGAAGACAATGGAAAATATCAATACAACTACAATAATATCAAAATGTAATTGGTGTATGGGAGTTTGAAATGCCATAAGACATTCCCTTTTAATCAAACTTGTCAGCTGTATCAGTACTTCTTTCAGCACTTTCAAATCAAATAAAGACGTTTTATTTCAAACAAACCTATGGTTAAGTGTATTCAATTGTATTTTGTATGTGTCTTGTTAAGCGCATTGAACCCTGGGATTTTGGGCTATATAAGCACCGGTGTAATAATAATAATAATAAAAATTCTTTCTAATTTCAAGGGCTATAGAGAAACAGTAAAATACCATACCATATGGATCAGCAGTTTTAATGCCCCACTATTCTGTTGTTCTGTTGTATGGTACTGAAAGTGCCACTGCATGTAAACAGGGCTAGATTTACCTGGTTGGGTACCCAAACATAAATATTGGGCCTCCAATTTGCTGTGAGGGAAGCCAAGGTAACATTACGTTGACATTATATCAACCAGGTGCACTGTTGATCAGTATGTATTGCTTCCAGCATTGTAATGACATCCTGTTGATGTTAAGTTTGCTATTCCTTGTACTTAGGAACATCATACTAAGAGGCAACAAAAACGATCATCTAAAGACACTCTTATACGTCACTATTGCCCCTTTTTCCCCCTCTTTTCCCATTTTTTCTTTTGCCTGGTAATTTTGGTGACAGTGTAGAACATGGGCACTGTGACAGGGCCCATCTGGCCCAACAATTACTCCAGTCCAGGATGTTAGTCACTCATCCACAGGTAGCTGAGCGGTCCGCTTCATACCTGGATTGTAAGTCGTAAATGCCGACTACGATTTCTGGAATCCACTTGGCAGTGATAAAGGCTCTGTTCTCTCTCATCGAGGTGTTTGTCCATTCGTAAGAGCTGGACCTCAAGTTGTCTTATCTTGGTCGTCGCTGCTTCCAATTTACGTACGGCAGTCCCCTCGCTGACCTGGAGTGCCACTATATGATGGTGAAGCTTACCTGTAGATGATGGAAGAAGGTAAAAGGTAAACTTCTATCCTCACAGATATCTACCAACTTTTTTTGGACAGTCACAAGTTTGGACAGTAACAGAATTTATCCATGTGCTACTTCCCACCAAATTCACTCAAGTGATTAGCACATATTTCCATACTAGAGGAGAAGACAACCAAACTTTATAATCTTGAGCTTAAAATTAAGTATCTGTTTGATGGACAACCACTGATCTCCCCCAAACATCAAAGGATATGTTTGCTTCCTTGTAAATATCATGGGATAAATGTTGTGTCAGTGGGCAGCCATTTTGTAAACTCGATGTAATAGTGCAAACTAGAAGGTGAAAAATGTTGGTCTCCATTTGTATTCTTTGCATACTTTCAAGATGGATTTTAGGGAGTATGGACAATAAAACCAATGCCAACATTCAGTCCTGTTTAAAACTTCATCAATGAAGATGTAGCATTTTATGAATCTGTCTCTATAACAGAATTAACATTGTACTAACTGAAAAGCCATTTACAATTCAAGCATATGTGACTCAATGTCATCTTTAGACTTACTCAAGTCTTAAGCCTTTTTGTAAAGGAAGGAATATATTAAACCTTTGCTATCTCCCAAATGGAATAAACTTTTTCTCAGCTGTTTGGGGTGGGGGGGGGGGAGCTGCTCATCACGGTTATCTCTATCACTTAGACTAATGATGATGGTCATAGGATTAATTCACCTTTAGTGACATTTAAATATTTCTTCTCCGCAAAATGACTTGGAAAGTACCAAGTACTCGAAAAGTCACGAATCTCTATAAACATTAGTCTTCGATAAAAATTAGGCCAAAAGCAACTTACGAAAGCTACCAGTATTACTCAAGTTAGATTGAAAATGACAAAACTAAGACACAATTATAACATTTCACATCAAAAAAGATCTTCATTAAATATAAAATAAATGAATGAATGAATGAATGAATGAATGAATGAATGAATGAATGAATGAATGAATGAATGAATGAATGAATGAATGAATGAATGAATGAATAAATAAATAAATAAGTATACAAGCACTGCTGCCAAACACTTACTTTGTTCATAATAAGTACTAATCACATACAAAGGATCAAATCAGAACTGTTTCAAGTCTTTTATTTTTCTGCATTATCCGGAATGGAAAACTTGACAGGCTAATGTACTGCATTTTCATGTGGTTTGTCAAAGGGGATAGCATGTTTAAAGGCATTGAAGACTCGCCCCAAACCGCGTGCCGCGCTCTGAAAAAGTTAACTTTCCGCTGCTTGCAAGTGAAGGTTTTTTCTTGTCGCTACAAAATGCAGAATGAAACGTGATACCTTGTTATCTTTTATCTAGACCTGAGATGTCCATCGCTGCTATGTACACTGTGTTGTGGGTATTGACCGTAGCTGTATGTATTGACTGTGCACTAGTGTCTAACTATCGACGGTAGCAAGCTGTGTGTGTGTTTTCTGGAATCGATGGTGGTGTCTAACACCTCTGTTACACCTCATTCGAAACTAGGTCAGATTACCGGCATGAGACGTTTCTTTATGCGCGAGTCTTCACACCCTTTAAATTCACAGAGGTCGATGCTAGGGGTTGGTTCTAATGCGACCTTACCGATGATGGCTTTTTCGTCACTTTGTGTCTGAATATCTAACAGCTGCTGTCTCAGAGACTGCACTTCCTTTTCTCTTGATATCTGCTGAGCTTCCAAGGCTTTGTTCTGAAAGTTCGACACATCTACCATTTCCTGTCAAACAAGTCGAAAAATTAAAATGAACTTTGGGTTTATAAATTTTCAGGCATATTCATTTCTTGTGATTCCAAAAATTGAAAAAGAAATTTAAGCCAATTCAGTACTACAGATGAGATTTAGGATTAAATCCCATTTCTCTCACTTTTTACAGTTTTCAATGAAACTGAGTAAAGGAAACTATAATGTTTACCATCTGTTTATGTCATACTGTATGTATTTTTACAGTTCAACATGAGAGGTTTGCATCCAGAGCCTGTTTATTTCAACTGTATTGTCTACAACAGTTGGTGCATTAATAATAATAATAATAATAATAATAATAATGATGATGATGATGATAATAATAATAATGCAGATTTATAACGTGCACATATCCACCTGGAAGAGTCACTCAAGGTGCGTTAGAGAAAGAAAGCAAAGAAACCAAATGAATGCTTGACGCATAAGATGAGTTTTCAGAAGTTTTTTGAAGGAAGAGACATAAAACAAAAATTAACTTCAACGTTCACATCTTATCCTAAACCTATTTTCTTGGCAGTTATATTCCTCAAATTTAATCAAAGTCTCAAAATGGAGGAACATGTGGAAACTAAAAAACTTTTGTTGAGGTTTGTACTACCAGGGTAATGGGAGACAGAAAGATTTAACAAAAATATTGACAACTCGTGACCATTCTTAACCTTTCTAGCAGATTTGGGGATGTTGATTCACATCAACTTAACAACAAGAATAACCATTACCATTTTATGCTGAAAAATACACTACTTAACTAACAGCAAATAATTTGTAAAGTTTACTTTACACTAAACACTATTTTTGGTCCAGTCCATTTAATCTTAGAATATCAACTTGTTAGTTTTATAACATTTCCAGTTTGTTTCTTACTTCAATTAGTGTTTTAGTCAACATGTCACTTGTTTTGCTCTAAAGAGTCCATTTTTGAGTTGCCCCTCGAGGCGTTTGTATTTAACTTTTTTCATTATTCAGTTACTTTGAGCCTTTGTATCCTCTTTATGTTCCAGTAGAAGAATTATAAAAGTGCTTAAAATAATTCCAACATGATTTTTTTTTCAAACCTCAGGCTTAAAGAGCTTACAACATACCTTTCAAAGGCATGAAAAACAATACATAACAAAATGGATTTCAAAGCCAAGAAAAGAAAATGGGCTTATAGTAAAGTGCACCGTTCTGACCTATTGCGGCCATTTTCAGACAAAAACTGCCTGTTCTTACTGAAATTGTCATTTGCAGCTGAAAAGGCAACAGAGGCTGCAAACGGCCTAACCAGATGCAGTTTGGGACATTTTTTTAAATCTTTCAGAGCCCTTTCCAGCTGGAAAACTGCCTGTTTTCACCGAAAAATTCATGAGAAATTAAACTGAGAAAAAATGTCACAATCCTGCATCTATAAGAACATTCAACTTTCCGTACCTTGAGTCTCTCGTTCTCTAAGCTTAAAGTGTGATTGGATTTCTCCAGGTCGACAATCTTCCTTTTATCGATATCACTGACAGCTTTAGTCACACACTTGGACAACTCATCTCGAAGCTCCTCCTCAGTCTTCTGTGCGGCAAGATTAATCTTTGTCAGCTGGAAAAAAAAAAAAAAAAATTGTTTGTGAAACTGATAACAAATTTTGACAGTGGTTTGTAATTTATAGGTCTCACTTATTAAAGGGTGTGAAGACTCGCGCAAAAAAAACCGTCTAATGCCGGTAATTTGACCTAGTTTCGAATGAGGTGTAACAGAAGTTTTAAACCCCACCATCGATCCCAGAAAATACACACACAGCTTGCTACCATCGGTAATTTGAGACTAGTGTACAGTCAGTACATATACAGCTACGGTCAATACCCACAACACAGTGTACAAAGCAGCGATGGACATCTCAGGTCCAGCTAAAGATAACAATTAAGGTATCACGTTTCATTACTGTCTGCATTTTGTAGCGACACGAACAAAACGTCACTTGCAAGCAACAGACAGTTAACTTTTTCAGATGGCCGCACACGGTTTGGGGCGAGTCTTCAATGCCTTTAACGTCCCAACAAAATGACAAACACCATTGCTGATAATGATGGTGTGAATGATTAATAATAATTCAAATTTTCTATCCAGAATAGAATTTTTGAAATATTTCTTCAACAAACCATGGTTGCAGTTATTCTTGACATGCTTTTATCGATTCTCCCGCACACTTTCCCTCCAGCCCCCCCTCCTCTCCTCCAACCTCCTTTTCAATATCATATAACTTACCGTTTCAAATTTGTCCTCCAGTTCCATGTTACGTTTCTCCAGTTCATGTACAGTGTTTCTGAGTTTATCCTGCATCCGGACAGCATGATCTGCTTTCTGCCTCTCGTTCAGTTCCTTCATCTCTACCACGGTCAGCCTCTTACTCAGAGATCTGGTTTCATCCATTCCTGAGCTTCTACCCTTGTAATTTTCTGTGCATTGTTGAGAGAACATTTTCTTGGCTTTTAATATCACATTAAATTCCAAAAATCTTGGGATGAGTAACAGTTGAACCTACCTTGCTGGTTGATGTCTGATAAAATACACTTCTACAGTGATTGGTAGAATTGATACATGGTGACCGTGAAGATGCTGTATCATAACACCACATGTTACACAGTACCACATGTTACACATGTAACACCACATGCTACCAGTATCTTCAATAGGAACAGAAATCATCTTCAATTATCATCATCCACCTATCATGATCACTGCCACAACCACCAATCTCTAGTACATTAATAGTGATGGTCAAATTTAGGAACATTTTCTGAAGTCCCAGTCCTACCTCTAACACCCCACATCCACCATCAATATTCTTCTTAATAACCACCATCGCCACTCCCACCACCCTCACATCCACCATCAAACTAATAGTCTTCATTGCCACCATTGCAACTTCTACAGTCCCACCTCTAACACCCTCACATCCACCATCAATAGTCTTAATAACCATCTTCGCCAGTCCCGCACTCCCACCACCCTCACATCCACCATCAAACTAATACTCTTCATTGCCACCATTGCAACTCCTACAGTCCCACTTTTAACACCCTCACATCCAACATCAATAGTCTTCATAACAACCATCGCCAATCCTGCACTCCCACCACCCTCACATCCACCATCAAACTAATAGTCTTCATTGCCACTATTGCAACTCCTACAGTCCCACTTCTAACACCCTCACATCCACCATCCATAGTCTTCATAACCACCATCGCCACTCCTAAACTCCCACCACCCTCACATCCACCATCAAACTAACACTCTTCATTGCCACCATTGCAACTCCTACAGTCCCACTTCTAACACCCTCACATCCACCATCAACCACAACCACCATCGCTACTCCTAAACTCCCACCACCCTCACATCCACCATCAAACTAATACTCTTCATTGCCACCATTGCAACTCCTACAGTCCCACTTTTAACACCCTCACATCCACCATCCATAGTCCTCATAACAACCATCGCCAATCCTGCACTCCCACCACCCTCACATCCACCATCAAACTAATAGTCTTCATTGTCACTATTGCAACTCCTACAGTCCCACTTCTAACACCCTCACATCCACCATCCATAGTCTTCATAACCACCATCGCCACTCCTAAACTCCCACCACCCTCACATCCACCATCAAACTAATACTCTTCATTGCCACCATTGCAACTCCTACAGTCCCACTTCTAACACCCTCACATCCACCATCAATAGTCTTCACAACCACCATCGCTACTCCTAAACTCCCACCACCCTCACCTCCACCATCAAACTAATACTCTTCATTGCCACCATTGCAACTCCTACAGTCCCACTGTAAACACCCTAACATCCACCATCCATAGTCCTCATAACAACCATCGCTACTCCCACACTCCCACCACCCTCACATCAACCATCCATAGTCTTCATAACAACCATCTCCACTCCCACACTCCCACCACCCTCACATCCACCATCAATCTTCATTATTACAGCATCTTCAGTTAAAATTCCTAGAGATTCCTCTGCCTTTACCTTCAATATTTCCAAATTCTTGCATAGCTTGTTCCAAGGTGTGAAGTTTCTCCTTCTCTGTGGAGAGTTCTTTCTTTAAAACTTCAACGTTTTCTTCTAGTTTAGCATTTTCTGACTGTAGAAGAAAACAACATTATGGAACCCTAAAATTTCTTGAACAGTAACAAATAAAATATAGGCCAACTTATGCTATGGATAGGCACATTGGGTTTTAAGTTTATGATAACATTCTCTTGTGCTTTGAGGTTCATATTCAAGTGAGTTTTATAATGGCTTTGATGTTACCAAAGGAAAACAACTTCAACAAAAGGGTAATGAATTATAAAGTTGACAAATTAACTTAATATAATACAAAAGTTTAATTAATATATCCAGATGAACTAACACTCCATAATTCTTCTTTCACTGTTGTATCAGTATAGCATGTAAATTTGCTTTTGCTTTCACTCAAACTTGAAACATTGGTTTAATCCTTACAATTTTACCAACGACCTTTTCTTTTTTCAAATCTAGCATTAGTTCTTATAACATTCATCAAAGAAAATGAAAAGTTTACCTCCAATTCATCCATTCTAGCATTCCTAGCAACCAGTTTGTTGTCATTCTGAAGCATGTCTCTGTACTTTACAGCTAGTTCTTTATAATCTCTAGCATATTTCTCCAAGTCAGCACTGGGCACACTCTCATCTAACGACCGCTGGAGCGAGGCTACTTTGAATTGTAACATTTCCTGGAAGCCAAACAAAACAATAACATTTTAATAAATCTGTAAAATATATCTAATCTTGAAGCAAGCATCTACATGTGCATCGCCACAATGCACAGTAAAATCTTAATCAATTCAGTTCAGTCGTTCAAAATGCTAAGAAAAATACATATCTTTTGTATATATTTTGTATACATTTTTTTTCCTTTTTTTCTCAGATTGGTTATAATATTTCCAGTCAGTAGGTCTATTGATGATTTACTTTACTTACAATATAAAATGCATTATGTTTATTTGATTAGGAAACATGGGGAAACTGTACCTAATGCATGAATTTTGCACTCTGATCAGGTTATCAACAGAGGTATGATGTAGTGATGTTACATACAATATTTAAATTTACATACAATAATTAAAAGAATAAAAGGAGAGAAACCTTTTGTCTTTGCAAGTATCCCATCCTCTCCGAGATAGCTGATTGGATGTCCACAACTTCATTTCTTAATTTCAAGTTTTCCTAATAGTTGAAAATTTCATAACAGGTATAAGAAACACAGGAATCAAAATTATTTTATTTGTGGGTTGCAAAAGTTGTAGGTCATGTGGCTGTCAATGAAAAGGGTGGAAGGGAGGAAGGAAAGGAGGGAGAAGGGAGGAAGAAGGGAGGGAGGGAGAAGGGAGGGAGGGAGAAGTGAGAGAGGGAGGGAGAAGGGAGAGAGGGAGGGAGAAGGGAGAGAGGGAGGGAGAAGGGAGGGAGGGAGGGAGAAGGGGAAGGGTGGGAGAATGGGGAGGGAGAAAAGTTGGTGGAGTGAGAGGAGATATGTGAAAGATCTAGGTGACGAAACAAAAGTTTACAGATGTTAATTTTGGGACTTTTAAATTGAAGACACATCAGTGTAGAAGAAAAAGGACATGAAGGGTGGGAGGGGAAGGTGTAGGGAAGGGGGGGGGCTGATCCAGGCTAATAAGCAAATAATAAGCTCATGAAACCAGCATATTTAATTTGGGGTGTGACAAATGGTCCAGAAGAGCAAATTGCGGTTGTAGACTTTATGACATAAGAATACTACACTTAGATAACACGGATGTAAGATGAACAGCTGGGAGAGAGTGTGGAAGATGGGAGAGGAGAGGGAATAAAAATTTGAGGATGTACATTTTGTGAATATTGAAATTTGGCTCACATGGGTGTTCTCAAAGTGAGGGAGGGGGAGAGGAAGAGATTGTTCCCAGTAATAACATTAGTAACCAACATAAACACTTCTTTGTTTTTAAACTTGATTTAGTTTCATGAATGCTACCAATCAAGATAAACAATAACCAGTCATGTTACCTTTCTCTTCATATTTTCTGCATCTTGGCAGGCCTTGTATCTTCTGGTCAGTGCCTGTTCATTCACTCTCAGAACGGTGATCTTTCTCGTCACATCGGACATCCTCTTCTGCTGTTCATCCCCGCTCTGGTTCAGAGTGTCCAATAATCTCTGTCATCGGAGGGCGTGCAGATAAGGATAAAAATACTCACATACAAATACAAATACAAAGATTTATAGATACCAATACTCACATACAAATACAAAGATAATGGTACAAATAGTCCAATTATTAGGATACAAATACTCAAATACAAATATTAGGATAAAAATACTCAAATACAAATAAAAGAATTATAGACTCACAGATTGTGACCCTCCACTTATGTTTGATGCAAAAAATATTAGAACTAGGCAAAAAGTTCAATGAATTCTCTATGAATGAATTTCAAATATGAAATCCATCAAATGTTTTACTGTTAAAAGGATAGCAATTCTTTTATAAAGATTTTCAGATATTCTCTATATGTTGTAGGTTGAAAATAAATGGTAATTGTCTAATCTTGCATTGTACAGATAAAACTGTGGTAAAAGTAGACAGTTCATTTAGCTTGTGACATCCCCGTTACTCCACATTTAAGTTGGTTAGTCAAGGTTGAAAGGAAATCTTTGGGTTAGAAGAAGCCTCTTTGAACAATGCATACAGAGGGGAGTCATAATCCCAACTCATCTTAAACAGTTTAACCCCCCCCCCCACCTCCTCCTATACCCCTGATGTCAAGTTATGACAGTAATAAAAAGTAATGCAGTTAAGTTTTCTAAGTG
Source organism: Apostichopus californicus (assembly GCA_020650975.1). Lineage (NCBI taxonomy): Eukaryota > Metazoa > Echinodermata > Holothuroidea > Aspidochirotida > Stichopodidae > Apostichopus > Apostichopus californicus. Next base: position 37,806 of record JAIPMN010019555.1, read on the forward strand.
TCTATTACATACAAATTAGCATATTTCATTTTGCAAGCAACAGACAGTCGCATTTCAAATTAACTAAAAAGTTCTCCCATCCCTCATATGATAACACTTTTGACATTTTTGCTCAAATTCCATGTTTTCCCTTCATTTCCAGGAGCAGTCGTTGTGAACACTCATCAGTCGTACAGTGTGTGTGTCACTTGTAAAACTGCGTCTTGACAACAATACAAAATTTAGCCACAAGGGTCTCGTTCAGTCCGGGGCAGTGTGTGGTCAGCTTTACTCCCCCCCTTCCTTAAACGTCACAAGGGTCTTGTTCAGTCTGGGGTCAGTGTGTGGTCGGCTTTACTTCCCTTACATATGTCACAAGGGTCTTGTTCAGTCCGGGGCAGTGTGTGGTCAGCTCTACTCCCCCCCCATCCTTAAACGTCACAAGGGTCTTGTTCAGTCTGGGGTCAGTGTGTGGTCGGCTTTACTTCCCTTACATATGTCACAAGGGTCTTGTTCAGTCCGGGGCAGTGTGTGGTCAGCTCTACTCCCCCCCCTTCCTTAAACGTCACAAGGGTCTTGTTCAGTCTGGGGTCAGTGTGTGGTCGGCTTTACTTCCCTTACATATGTCACAAGGGTCTCGTTCAGTCCCAGGGCAGTGTGTGGTCGGCTTTACTTCCCTCACATTGCATCATTGCACTTACATTATATTCTTTAACTCTGGAGTCCAGGAGTGAGTTTGCCTCTTGTAATTTCACTTTGTCATCTTTCCACTCTTGCTCTTTCTTCTTCCATTCGTCCTCTGTCTGCTGCTGCTCCTTGTACAGCAGACCCTGCTGATGGCGAAGCACCGCAAACTTTCGACGAAAGATCACGAGGGCGCTGTCGCATTTACTGAGCTGTTCTTCCCGTGTTGTGAGTTCCTATAGATGATAGATAAGGCATCAATGAATTCTATTGCCTTGGGAGTAGATATCACTCACACAAAATGAAATCTTTACAAACTGCGCCACTGAAGTTGCCGGTAAAGCATCCAGAAATTTCACCACAGAGGGTCGGTGGTGGGTCGGTGGTGGGTCGGTGGTGGGTCGGTGGTACATACCATTCTAAGTTTACTAACATTCACACAAATTTGGCTGATTTTGAAATCTTAAGAAACAAAGGACACAAGTCAGCAAACTCAGCAAACCGACGGGACGGGACAGGACAGGACAGGAGGCAGATGCAGTGAGAGATGGATAAGTTATAACTGTGATTCATCAAAAGGTGTTCTTGTTGTCATATCCACTACCATCTTGAGCTATCACACCTCTCTAGCAAGGTCAGCTCTTCAGGACAATGTTACTTTTAAAGTAACATTTATATGAGCCAAGGGACACAAAATATTTGGATAAACTATTTTATTTTCCTCATGAAAAGGATTCAGTAAGGGCTAGGTACTGATGACAAATAACAAAACAAGCATTAAAGGCACTGAAGACTTGCCCCAAACCGCGTGTCGCCCTCTGACAAAGTTAACTTTCCATTGCTTGCGAGTGAAGTTTTCTTCTTGTCGCTACAAAATGCAGATGCAGTAATGAAACGTGATACCTTGTTATCTTTTATCTAGACCTGATATGTCCATCGCTGCAATGTACACTGTGTTGTGGGTACTGACCGTAGCTGTATGTATTGACTGTACACTAGTGTCTAATTACTGATGGTAGCAAGCTGTGTGTGTATTTGCTGGGATCGATGGTGGTGTCTAACACTTCTTTTACACCTCATTCGAAACTAGGTCAGATTACCAGCATGAGATGTTTCTTTGTGCGCAAGTTTTTACACCCTTTAAGCATTGCAGAACAAATATCTTTTCTTGTGCAAATGTCAAACTGTCTACGTTAAACAATAAACAAAAACTTTACAAAATGAAGATAAGAATCATTGTCTCAGGGGTTGTCAAATTTCAAGGTGTGTAAGATCGTGTACCGGTGGAAGCACTATTTAAACCACAAACGGATAAACAGATGCACGACATTTGATTGGATTAACTCACGAGTCTTCAGCTCGGTATGAGTCAAGGAAGACAGTAACTATGACAACAACAACGACGATGATGGGCTTACCTGTAAGGTCTGAATCAGTTGCTCATTGAGCGAAGATATAACCTCTGCCGATGAAACAGCTAACCCCTGGGGGAGGGGCATCTGTTGCATAGTCATAACTCCTCCCCCTTGACCTAGGTCACGAAGATCTTTCAATTCTTGCTCCAGTCTTGTTATCTGTAAGGAAAAATGCATTTCAGGTGAAAAATAATAATTTCTTCTAGATGAGGTGCTACCAAACCTCTTTCTTTCTTCCTCCCTATATCCAGAGACAATGGAGATGTTGATCGAGTCGAGTGACAGCTTGACCTTTGACCTACCAAGTTTGCTCACAAATGTGATAATCACTGCTCAATCATGGATCAACCTGCAGACATTATTCACATTAAAAATATTAAGACAAGAAAACTTTGGAAAAGAAAACTTGTTATCCTTATTTAGGTTTTGACAATATTAACAACTTCAAATTGTTAATGTCTAGAATGCTCATTTAGCCAAAATTTGGACAGGTTTTTAGCTCCTAGGTGAAAAGCCTTATTGTTTACATTAACTTATTGTCTTACCTATTCCTTATTCATTTTGTTTAGCTTTACACAGACATAATTACACCAAACAAAGATTTTCATCACCATTTGTCATTTTTATTGATTACTTGTAATGCACTGTAAACATATCATTCGAGACTACATGGCAATGAATATTTAATGATTTAATTAGGTCCTGACAAGTCTATGATATGTCAACAGACTTGATCCAGTATACTACAAGATACACCCATAAACCAACTTGAAGTCAGACCCTTCTAACCTTTAAGTTCATATGACTGTCTGGAATGGAAGAGTAATGAGAATGACACCAATCGCCTTACAACCGATTTGAAGAGAAATGACAGAAAAAAATAAATAAAAAATAAAACTAAACAACGGCAAAGTGATTCAATTCATAGTCCAATCTTTAACCTGTCATTGTCTCACAATTGTACTAAGAAACACTAGAGAGTAATATTTTCAGACATTACAGGAAATGTTTCTCTTTCAGCGAGTCTACACCGTTGTGGCTATGGTTACCTTTGTTTTGGCTTTATCAAACTCCACCATGGACTTGTCACATTCGTTGCGGGCCTGCCTCAGCTCTCTCCTGAGTTCCTCGTTCCTCCCTGTCAGCTGGTCCACCTGCGCCTTCAAGTAGACATGAGCCTCGTAATCCACAGAGTCACTCCCTGTTTTCTTTTCAAACATCTGATTGGGATCAGATAAAGATGGAAAAAGAATTTAAAATTTTTTTTAAAAAATAAATAAATAAATAAAATAAAAAATAAAAACTTTAAAAACGAAGGTGAAAAAGTTACTATGTGGGAATTATGAAATCAATATGACTGAGAGAAAATCATTTTTGCAAATATGGCAACAACAAAAAAGAGGGGGAAAAAGGGAAAATAACAACTATCTTTTGTTAAAATGTTTTGCCATAATAAAATAACCTACAGATTACTAAAAACTTGGAATAAAACATGAAAGTATTTAGCAAAAGCCAACAGGTTTTCCTGCTTTTTCATTTTTTCCTGCAATTAGCTTGTTAGAGTTTTACAAATCTAACTTTTAGCAGAAGAGGAAATTATCTTCAGAACACCAGAGTAGAAACTGTATCGAAACTGAAATTAATCACAAACAAACGCTTACAGCCAGCAATCTCTCTAGAGTTGGTCCCAGGATATCCATGTTAACTGCACTGCCCTCACTCTGGTGTACTGCCCTCACAAGGTTCTTCATCTCCTTCTCCAGTTTACCATTCTCCTCGAGGAGTCTCTTATTTTCGACTTTATGCTGAGACGACTCTTGTCTGAGTCGTTCACTTTCCCGTTCTGCTCTTCCAATGTCTTGCTCTAATCGGTGAGCCTAGAGAAAGATTAAAATATTACACAAAGAGAATGACAAAGTGTATGTAGAGGTCTTTTCTTTCAACAAGATACCAATTATAAACAAGTGGTACTGTGAATCCAAAACTAAATGAGCCTAGTAGTTAGAAAGTGCTTCTTAACAACTTCATCAAATTCAGGGGAATAATACCAGTTTTAATTTTTAGCCGGTACAGAGAGACAATCCATATGTTGATCTTTGATAGAATTTGCTCTAATCAAGAAAGAATCATACAAATATTAACAAGCCATGGGCTTACCTGTCTTTATACTTACAAAAATGTAATTACTTATGCATTCTAGGCACATGTGAAGCTAATCTTCCACTGTGCAATGCTCCTATCCAGCTCATGTTGACGAGATACTCGAGATAAGCAGTTGACGAGATAAGCAAGAAACCTAGCTATGTTTTAGAATCACAGAGTTTGACATCAAAAGTTTTTTGAATATAAAGTCGAAAATGATTCGATGACAATTACGCACCTTCAGACGGAGAGAATCAGAGAGTTGACTTGTATCTACGGTCCGAACACTGCCCTCAGGAGCTCCACTACCGGCCTTCTTGCGATTCTTCAGCTCCACCGCATATTCGTCTAGGGCCACTAGATCGTCTGAAGTCAAGCCCAATGCTACAGCTCTTTAAGTAAGACAAGGAAGTCACATAGACCTTTGAGTCATAAGTGTTTCTAACAGTGGCAGATGGGTCACAGTACTTTACATTCAGTTTACAAATAGGAATACCATATAATTGTTTCATTTTACACTGTTTCTCGAGAAGACTATTATATAATATAAATATATGTATATATAATTATAGAATACAGATAATAAATAGGGATTAAACTTCATTTGCCCAGGTTTCATATGGAGCATCTACAAATACACAGGACCCTTGCCTCTTCAATATTTTATGTAGCATATACACGGTCTAACAGCTGCGTTCCATACACTTTCAGGCCAAAGAGCCACGACTATAAACTAGATTGTTTGTGCAGAATTCAAGAGAGCTACCTTGGACTGAGCCATGACTGACTAGACACCCATCCCTCGGATTCTATGTACAGAATTAACAAGAGCTACCTTGCACTATGGACATGATATTAACAGACATTTTGTGCAGCCTCTATGGAGACAAACCACCAAAATAGGTCCAAATCTGCTTAAACTACTTTCACAATGGTATTCTCTTTGTGTCTGAATCAATCAAGACAACTACAAGGCACATAATATAAGCTGTGACATCAGAGAAAATGAGCCAGATGTTTGATGACATCAATGTAAACTGATAACAACTGTTTATAAGAGGCAAATGTACTGCCAGGAGAGTAATAATCTCAGAGCCACTGACAAGAAAAGATTGAGAAGATGAGAAAAGAAATAGCAAGATTTACTTCCTCAAGTAATTTAGTCTGTTTTAATCCTACCTTTGAGCTCTCTGTGATGCTAGTGTCCTAATTTGCTTCTTGAGCACAATTCTCTCCTCTTCCAATCTCTCAACTTCTTTCGACAGCACCTTTAACAAGATTGATCAAAAATAAATATTTCTAATCTGTTCCCAACATTGGGAATAAATTGTGAAAGTAGGGAAGAGTAAGAGAAAAGCAATTGAATAGACACTCAAAAATGTCCAGAGGAAAAAGCAGTTACTATAGCAACATCAGATCCAGCTCAGACAATAGGATTCAGGATTTGTGATATCCGGTCACTTTTTTCCACTTTTTCCACACAGGTTATTGTTCAACAACATTGATGTCACTCTATCTTGCTGGTGCTGTAATCTTTAGGTTGCTTGACCAAATCTTACAGTTGATCTACATCCAAGTTTCATGAATATTTAATAGCTTATCTGGTTTGCAGCCATATATTGTTTAGCTTAGCCTGATGCATGTCAACTGGTTACTGAATATTCAAGAGCTTATTTGAATGATTAAGAGTGCTACATTACTGATATTACAGCCTCCACATCATAGTCTGGCCCATGTAGTTGAGACCTGCTCCAAAGCACTCATACTGACAGTAGGAATGTCAATTGCTTATAAGATAAAGGTTAGGAACTGTTTGCACTTTCAGTATGAGCACTTTGAAGCATGACATGAGAGGACAGTATGGAGTGGTATTAGCATTATAAAATTGTCCTAACTGGCTGTTGTGAACTAATTTAGATTTCTAGTTTGCTGATGGTGTCCATGGCCTACTGAATATTCAATAGTCTATTAACCTGATTTAGAGCCCTGTCTTGCTGATGTTGCAGTCCAATAGACAGCTTAGCTTGGTCTATGTCAAAGCCTACTGAATATTCAATAGCTTACTAACCTGATTAAGAGCCCTGTCTTGCTGATGTTGCAGTCCTCTAGACAACTTAGCTTGGTCCATGTCAAAGCCTACTGAATATTCAATAGCTTACTAACCTGATTTAGAGCCCTGTCTTGCTGATGGTCTCCTCTAGACAGCTTAGCTTGGTCCATGTCAAAGCCTACTGAATATTCAATAGTTTACTAACCTGATTTAGAGCCCTGTCTTGCTGATGTTGCAGTCCTCTAGACAGCTTAGCTTGGTCTATGTCAAAGCCTACTGAATATTCAATAGCTTACTAACCTGATTTAGAGCCCTGTCTTGCTGATGTTGCAGGCCTCTAGACAGCTTAGCTTGGTCCATGTCTATTGGCTGGTTGATATCCAAGCCTAACCGACCACGAAGTTCCTCATTCTCCTCAATGAGGTCATTCATCCTAAGGTCAAGTTTATTGACCTGTTGTGTCAACTGCTCAATATTTCTGGGGGAATGGAATGATCAAAATGATCAAAACGCTCAACCCAATGAATAAAACTGTATTACATAGTATGTCAAATGCAAGTTTTGGTAAGAAATGTTATAAGGATTTTCACATACCGGTGAAAATACTAGTCATTGCGATACTTTTGAGTATCTCTTTAAGATAATCACTGATGTTTATTACAAAAAAAAAGAAAAAAAATCACAGAGTAAACAAAATAGTAGGAACAATGAAAAGAATGATTTGAAGAAAATCTGTGAATTAAACTACTAGAAATTACAGACAAAAATCAGCTGATTATTCAAATCTAAAATTTAATCAGAGTATAATGTCTCTAAACAAGAGAATATTAGTTTACTCACACATCTCTCTGAGAGATTTTCTTCTTGCATTCTTTGATCTCTTGGACGGCATCTGATAATCCGTATTCTCCCTGTAAGCCGAGGAGAGAAAAAAAAACAATGCTTGAAACCCAAGTTTAACAAACTTGGGTATGTGAGGGCAAAGGGATAAGTGAAAGCAAAAGGGGCGTGTTAATATCTTCCTGACAGATGCTGTCAAGACAAGAGCAACTCTGACATGTTCCTGGCCCCAGCTCCAACCATGGAGGGGCCTTTACTCCCTATGTGTGGGACTTCCACAAGCATTTCTTCATTTTCCCCAGGGTTCAGTGGATGGGTAATAGTGTGAGCAATTAGACATGCTGTATTAAATGGCTATAACAAACTCACTACTAGGTTCACTAATACTATCACTATACAAGACCATTAACCCAGAGGTCACTGTTCTTGAAACCCAGAGGTCACTGTCCTTGAAACCCAGAGGTCACAGTGCTTGAAATCCAGAGGTCACTGTCCTTGAAACCCAGAGGTCACTGTCCTTGAAACCCAGAGGTCACTGTCCTTGAAACCCAGAGGTCACTGTCCTTGAAACCCAGAGATCACTGTGCTTGAAACCCAGAGGTCTTAGTGCTTGCAACCCAGAGGTCCCAGTGATCGAAACCCAGAGGTCTCTGGGCTTAAAACCCAGAAGTCACCATGCTTGAAACCCAGATGTCACCAGGGGCGTCCCCACTTTCTGAAGGGTGGTGGACACAATATAAAATGTCCCCTCCAGGTTTAACTTTCCTCTCAAACTTAAGACTGTTTAGATGCAATCTACAAGGCCCGAGAAATGCCATTTCCGGCAATCTGGGAGGCATTTCCGGCTAATATTTTGTCGCTCTTCCCTGGCATCTACTTCTGCTTTTCTGCCTTGCCAACAAACATACGTACATACACAGGTATTTGCTCACATCGGGCAGCGGCGGGCGACTGCGCCCGGCAGTTCTGTATGCTGCGCAGTTTAAACATTTTTTTTTTAACATTTCCGCCCGGCACTCTTTGTGATGATTAATTTAACCAATTTTACCATAACCAATATATGGGTGAATACTTGGCACAGAGGTTACTGCCCAGGGTAGGAAAAGCTAGTACCATTTGCCAACTAAGCATACTTCATTTGAAAAAAACATTTCCAAAGGGTAGGAGGGCAGCCCCCTGAGACCCCTCCACCAGGACGTGGATCACACTACCGCAAAATCTGCTTGGCACTCAAATATTCCTGAGCACATCCCTGCATGCAGACAGACGTATCACGTAAACACCAACAGACATATAAATAATCTAAGCAGAGATGACCAACCATTTCATATTCTCTCATTCTGTTTAAAGCTTCATTCAGTTCTCTGTCCTTCTCCCTGGCATCTGCATCAGCTCTCTGAGTTCTTTCTTCAGCAGCCTTAGCTTCTCTCTCTTGCTCCTTCATGGCTTCCTTTAACTGTTTCACTTGATTCTGTAGTTTCACTTGAGGAGCTGTCAAGATACAATCGATGGAACAAATGCAACATTATCGAGTAATTTTGTTAATTTGCAATTTCTCGATTAGCCGTAACTTCTGCATTGCACTATTGTTACCGATCACAGTTAGTCAACCGCCAAGTCCTCTGGCTATTACATTAATGTGAAATAGCAGACAATTATGACAACATTAATTATCAAATAAACCATCATTGCACTTGGCTGGGCTATGGAAAAATTGACAGCCTTTGTCTTTTGCGAGAAAAGTTATAAAATCGACCCTGGTCTGATGAGAGCCGTTTGTGTAATGCACGTAGCAATACCATATTATTATCACATTTTGAAGTTGTTGATCAGTTGCAATGATCAGCAGTGTTTAGTGCAATGCCTGATGTAAGCTAGAGGTAAGACCTTTCGTCATGAATATAGACTACTATAGAAGGGGGGCGCTGTGGTCAAGTGGTTAAGGCAG
>JAIPMN010019557.1:0-17831 GCA_020650975.1 Apostichopus californicus
GTGACCCACACAGACCTCAGGATACACAACAGGTGACCCCACATAGACCTCATGACACAAAGCTGGTTACCCCACACATACCTCGTGATATACAGCTGGTTACCCCACATAGACCTCATGATACACAGCTGGTTACCCCACATAGACATCATGATACACAGCTGGTTACCCCACATAGACCTCATGATACACAGCTGGTTACCCCACATAGACCTCATCATACACAGCTGGTTACCCCACATAGACCTCACGATACACAGCTGGTTACCCCCACATAGACCTCATGATACACAGCTGGTTACCCCACATAGACCTCATCATACACAGCTGGTTACCCCACATAGACCTCACGATACACAGCTGGTTACCCCACATAGACCTCATGATACACAGCTGGTTACCCCACATAGACCTCATGATACACAGCTGGTGACCCCACACAGACCTCATGATACACAGCTGGTTACCCCACATAGACCTCATGATACACAGCTGGTGACCCCACATAGACCTCATGATACACAGCTGGTGACCCACACAGACCTCAGGATACACAACAGGTGACCCCACATAGACCTCATGACACAAAGCTGGTTACCCCACACATACCTCGTGATATACAGCTGGTTACCCCACACAGACCTCATGATACACAGCAGGTTACCCCACATAGACCTCATGATGCACAGCTGGTTACCCCACACAGACCTCATGATACACAACTGGTTACCCCACATAGACCTCATCATACACAGCTTGTTACCCTACATAGACCTCGTGATACACAGGTGGTGACCCCACACAGACCTCATGATACACCGCTGGTTACCCCACATAGACCTCATGATACACAGCTGGTTACCCCACATACCTCATGATACACAGCTGGTTACCCCACACAGACCTCATGATCACCCCACATAGGTCACCCCACATAGTTTTATTTTACAAAAGGATCTGGAGCCGGTGTAAATGCCTACATCCTGGACACAGGGGTGACCTTTGACCACGATGACTTTGAAGGAAGAGTTAAAACTGTCTTTGACGCTTTTAATGGAGATGTGAGTTGTTTTTGTTTTTCTTGATAGGAGGAGGGTGTAAAGGAGAGCTCAGAGAAGATGAAGAGGGGGTATTGCAGTGCGTTTATAGAGACATTGCATAACGGTCAGAATCCACTGACAGTAATGAAAGTGTCTACTAGTATAAAAAAAACACTCTTTCGTTCACAATTAATTGCTGTTTGATATCCGATGGAAATACGTTTGAATGTGTGATAAGGGTCGGATCCAGGATTTTAAAAAAGAAGCTGGTATGGTCCTGGGATCGTTGAAGACGACCTCAATATAGAGAAAGGGGGAAGTGTGGGGGTCATCCCTAGCAAAATCATTAATAGAAAATGGTGCATTGTGAGGCATGTTATTAGGCTATAAATTACGTTTATGTAATTAGTTCTGCACGCAAGATTGTGCTAATAATTACTTTAACATTTTGTGTCGGATTGAACAAAAAATGGGATTGGGAGATGTACATCCCTTTTACCTCCTATAGAAACGCGTCTACATGGTAATAATGTTCAGGTAGAATATTTCAATCGACTTTCTGTCTTCGATATAGGGAACTGATTGTAACGGACATGGTTCACACTCCGCCGGTATTATTGGTGGTGTGACGTATGGTGTAGCTAAGAATGTCACCATCATGAGTCTGAGGGTGTTGAACTGTCAAGGATACGGATCCACGGATTCTATTTTGAAAGGTATAATTATTTATATTAGACAAAATACATTACCTTAAGTAATGTTTGGTTTAAAATTCTTGCTATCTCATGTTGACAGATCAGTATTGGTAAGGCTAATATTTGTTACGTTATGGCTTCACTTTTTAACCAAAGTTCTTCTGATAACAAAAGTACCGTCGCTATTTGGATTAACATCTTTAGGAGTTTCCTTGTGATAATTGGGGAGCGGTATTTTCCACTATATAGACGCTGGTTGTATTGTAACATGGAGAAGTATTTCTTAAGATTATGTTAAGTTTTTATGAGGAGACCAAAGTGTGGGTCCTTAAAACCTCATTAATTGCCACAATACACAGCTGGATAAATACACTGGTTAAGTTGATAAATTGTTTGGTCGATTTCCTTAATTTTTAAAATTTAAATTCACAATGTTGTATTAATACTTTACCTCGTCAATCTTGGTCCCGATCTAGTTCTATTTTTTTTTTGTAGCGAAATTCTTTAATAAAATGTTACTTGAAAAAGACATCTCTTGTAAAATGTTATCGTATTTCCACAGGATTTGACTGGTTAGTTCAAAATGCTATTCACCCTGCAGTCGTTTCGTTGTCCTTCAGTGGTGGTAAATCTGACCTCTTGGATCAGGCAATCAGCAATCTAGCAGATAACGGTAAATTTGTTGGTAAATTGTCGAATGTCAATACAATACAGTTTTACATCTTATACCAACTTGAGGCTGTTGTGCAAAAGGAGAATTGGACTTGGGAGCTTGAGAGTGATTATTCTGATCGGTTCAGGTGAGGTGAGATGGGATGGTGCCTATACAGCACACGTGGTTGAGAAGTAGTCAAAGACCGTAATCCAACCTATATAAGCAGATCAGTACAGCAGCTGAATGGTGTCAGGAGGCTACGGTAGAATACGCTTAACAACCGCATGCTAATTTGATAGATTTTTTTTTCTTCTGAAAGTTAAAACTCAATCTTGAAAAGTTCGTATTTTACGTTAGATTGCATATTAAACGATACGTAGGATGCCAAGGCTTTAATTTTTTTTATTGCCAGAGGTAAATGATTGAAAATAGTCATATAACACCTAAAGTTACCTATTATCACCTTTTGACGTATTTAAGTTTGCGTCTATCTGCTACATGGATTATGGTAACGTTATGACGAGGTGTGGGATACGGTGATGTGCTGTGTGGGTGTAGTGTGGTGGACTATTGATGTGGGACTGACTGCTTGGGTTGGATGGGGGGGTGGGAATGGGGACGACAAATGAGAGGGACGTGGCGAGATAAGCTCTTACATAGTTTTCATACTTGAAGCACTTCTTGCATCCGTTTTATATTCGAAGGTTTTGTGGTAGTTGGACCTGCTGGGAATGATGGCTCAGATGCCTGTAATTTTTCTCCTTCACGCTCATCCGAGGTATGTGTGATGGATGTATTTATAATATTCAAATGCTTAATGTCTACCTTTGAACTTAATCATGTGTACAGCTCCCACGCTCTCATGTGTAGATTATTGCGTTTAAAAATAAAGTAATCCTGTAACCTTTATTTAATCAGAGGTGAACTGACTTCAACAGTGAATCTTGATTAGAGATGAGCAAGTTACATGATCCTTATATCAGCAATGTTCGATTTCTCATATTTCTAAAACGAGGTTTTTACAAATTCGTTGTGATCTGGATTTTGACAATGTTATGCGATGAGAACGTTGCGTAGTTCAGAGAGCGTTACGATTTGATGTAATTATGTAGCTGAGTGATCTGTTTTACCCCTCCCAGGCTTTAGTGAAATGTGTCGTTCATATCGTGATCAACCGTAAGCATGCCATATTAAAAGTAGTTTTGGTTTTATATCCATGGCTCCTTCACTTGCCTCGAAATAGCACTTTTCTGTCAATATGAGGACGCCACAATAAAAAGAAAATCAGAAACCTTCCCTTGCTCTAACAGGAGCCTCATTCTTATTCCATAGTGCTAACGTGTTTCTTTTCCTTTCTAGTTATATTCAAATACATTTTATCGTTTCTTTACCTGTTACTTCTAAAGTGTCATTACCATTTTTATAATCCAATTTACGATATACGACAAACACATTGCACAAAATGAAATTATAACACAGACCCATCTTCGTTCAGATGTTGACTCACGACTCACGCACATATGGGCCACGTCGTTTAGCTGGTTTAGCTGCCAAGTAGGGCAACTATGTGAGCATGGTCTGTACCATGTAACTTAATGGATGTATTAATGCTTTCATCGTGTTTACAATTCGACAGAGTGTCACTGTGGGGTCGGTAGATGAGACGGACCGCATGTCGTATTACTCAAATTTCGGAACGTGCGTTGATATTTTTGCACCTGGCAACAATATCAAAAGTGTCTGGACAGGTAGCAAGGAATCAACTAATGTTATCAGTGGATCTAGCGTAGCAGCTGCCCATGTAGCTGGCAAGTATAGTTGTTGTCACATTTTGGTATGCAAATCTGAATAGCTTGATTTTTGAACAAAAGATTTGTGGGAACAGCTCCCTGTCGTTGAGAAGGGAACGTGAGATGTAACAAGTGGAAGGGCTGGGTAAATTTCTGACTAAAGACGGGCGTGATTGGTAAGCCATTGTTACAACCTGAAACTGTGACACTGCTATCAAATAGCTCTACTGTGTAGACAAACCACAATCATGTGAAACTTATACATTGATCAGTTAGACATTCTGGTTGTTTAATGCCAAACTGTGCGGTAGATTTAATTGTTTTACTACACCAAATTAGTACTTAATAATTTGTCGAAATTTTCGTTTGGAGGTCCAAAGAGTGAAGTTAAGCATGTTTATGCTTTTTAATGAAATAATTAAAGTTATGTATTAATTTATGTATTTATTTATTTTGTTTTGTTTTTTTAACAAAATATTCTCAAACAGTAGACTATCACAATTTCAGAATTGCATTTGTCTCTCGATGTTAACCATTGAATTATTTTCTAACAGGTGCAATGGCAGTGTTGTGGGGTGAAAACCCTGGAATGACGTCATTAGAGGTTAAGGATTCGATATTGGCCAGATGCATATCCGGCGCTGTTCGTAACGCAGGCGTTGGCTCACCCGACAGACTATTGTACGTTGGAGAAGGAGATGGTCCTAATACGGTCCCATATACTCCAGGTATGCTATAGGATAGCTAAAAATCACTGCTCGAAGTAGACTGCGTCAATTCCTGTACTCTGATATTTTCTTTACACCAGCTTGACAACATTGTGAAGCTTTAACTGTTAGTAATTAAACTGTAAACCAGGGATGGCGCAGCCGGGAGGGGAAGGGGACAGTTCATATTGCCCCTCCCAGTTGGAGAAAACCTCAAAGCCACTTCCATAGAGTGCACCTCATATTTTTACTTTAAAGAAAGGAACTTTTATTGGTGTACTTTGTAGCTCACCATTCTCTTCTCCTCGACGTTTGTGCACCCTCCCCTCCTCTGTATTCTAGATTGAGCCATCCTCCACCACACCCGCTTTACACATACATCTAATGGGCCATATCTTTCTCGTCACTCAATGCCACAGCCGGCTCCTAAAACATTCTTCTTTTGGGATGGGTACATGTTATTTAATGAGACTGTATCAAGGAATATACAGTAATATAACAACTACACACAATTTGAGTACTGACTCTACTTTAAATAATACTGTAGCAGACAACTGTAGTTTCACTGGTGTATGTCTGTTGTGTTTTGTTTGTTTCAGTATACACTGCAAATAAAAATTAATAAATGATGCATTAAACAATAGCCAATATTGTGGTACCACTCGAACAGAATATTTCGAATGTGTGACGTCATGGATACTTTTTAGCTGTAAATGGTGACGTCATGAATCTTTTAGCTGTTTAGTATATGACATAGAAGTCTACAATAATGGGTATGATCATAGTATGATATTGCATGAGAATTAAAACTTGATCAACATTTAGGTTTATGTGAGCACTGAGCAAGACATTAATTAAGCTTGATTCCTGATGTTCACCACTTACAATGGAGTGACGTTATATACGTCATGCTTTCTTAGCCATTGGAAACATTGCATGCATTTTGTCTTAACATAATTCAGTTTTCACAGCAAATCGATGTCTTATGTAAACATCGTCCCAAAATTTAGAATTTTGCTTGGAAACACGTCACATCAGTTCTCAATCATGTGAAATTGACATTCAGCAGCACAAGGATTAGATCAATTTAGATCTACTTTACCTTTGTTTTCGTATCCAAATACAATTCTAAGAAGAACAAGCATGTAAAGCCGATAACCCAGATCTTTGTTTTCAGTCTGCAGGCAAACTATCTCTCAAAACGGTAGCGTAATTCTGTCTCCAAATTATCCCGCCTTCTACGACAATGACGCAATATGCGAGTATACCATACAGGGGTCGGACGATGACGTCATTACATTACTCTTTGTGACCTTTGAACTTGAAGATGGCGACGACTGCCAGTACGACAGTTTGACGGTGAGCTGTTTAAGCTTGAATGTATATGTCGGATACATAGCTATGTTATGTTATGCGTATAGGGCTAACCCTACAAAAAACATCCGTCTGCCTCATATATATGTGATTGAGACTTCGTTAGCTCTGTTTTGTTTAGGGAGAGAGAAGTGGATCGATTCGAAAAATCTATAAATAATAAGAAGAAGAAATATAATATGAAATTTATTGTCAGTAATGAAGGAATATATTTGGAGATAAATAGGGCACTTTAGTCAACAACCTATATGGATCGCCAGATTGTAGTTCATTTTATTGTCAGTAATGATGGTTAAACATTAGTGGATGATTTCAACCCCCCTCCCCCCACCACCCTCCTCTCAGGCTACTTCCTCTCCCTCCCAGCACTCGACAATGCCAAGAATATAAATCGTGAATCAAGACGCACTACATTGCAGTGAATATCCAAAAAAGTAGTCCTACTTGTTTGGTATTCGACTAAGTTATTGACACTCATGCATCTTCGAATAGCACTTTACACGAGACTTGCTTGATGTATATTAGTATACACATAATGAATGGTTATGAGTGCAATAGTGCAAATATTTCAAGAGTTGTAAGATGGAATGTTCCATTCAACGAGGCGCAGTCGAGTTGAATGGAACAAATTACATCTTTCAACGAATGAAATATTTGCACTATTGCACGAATGGAAACCATTCATTATTTGTTTTATACAACACCTTCAAATTTGGATATAATTGGATGTAAAATGTACTCATGCAACAGATTGTTTTGATCAGACAGGTTTCTCTGCTCTTTTACCATTGAAAAAAGTGCTATCAAAAAAGTATAACGCATGGTTCTATTTCATAGAGTGCAATAGAGCGGATTTTGCATGCAATCGACGAGCAATTGCCCAATCAAATGGCCAGAATATAATTAGGTGTTGTATAATATCAAACATGTCAAACTTCAAATAAGACTTAACGTGGACTTGTGCTCCATACTTTGTGTTATATTCATATATGTGTACCTCATATATGTACCTCATATACTTGTACCTCGTTTGGGGAGGTATAAAAAGAAAATGATATAAAACTGAAACATAATCTTTGCATTTAGATACACGACGGAGAAATACCTAAGGTTGACAACATAATTGGATCCTATTGTGGGTCGACTGTTCCAGACCCAGTGTACAGCTCTTCTAACACATTACATATTGTATTTGAGACGGACGGTAGTGCAGTGGCGTCGGGATTTGAAATCATTGCAGTGTTTGGTCAAATTCTGTCACCAATGCCAGACCAAATCAACGGTTAGTCAATTTTCAGCCTTTAACAATTAAAGTGAAATTTTTGTGCTTTTTTTTCAAATTCGATGATATTTTGTTAATTTATCTGGCCATAGCAGAGGAAATAGATTCATCATGATAATTTAGATGAAAATGGGTTGATGTCTCTTTTTTTATAATTTTTAAAGAATATGTACACATTTTTCTACTAAAAATAATGGAAGTTAGATGACAATTCTATATGCACAGAGAACATTGCCAGCTAAGCAATCATTCTCAATAAATATAACATAAAAACATAAAAACATAAACTAAATCAAGATGAAGTTTACAATATGAAATTAAAGCTTTTAAAGAACATCTTCTACGAACATAACACCGGTCACCGACTGTGATCTTATTCCGGGAATAAGAGAAAATTTAGCTATTCAAATATAGGTTATATATTCAATCAAACATAGCTTCAGGGACACTATTTTGAGAATAGGATTACAACCATTACAGTGTGGTACATTTTTCTCTTAAGATAAGTGTCAAATTTTCTGTCACGGGAATTCCCATTAAGTTATAGCTGATTGCCTTTCATAACTATATTCCATCACCCAACAATTATTATTCGAGTCACTCTTTGCGATATTCTGTCTGAAATTATGCAATTAACGAAAATGACAAATAGTATCCTAAAAAAATAATTTAACCACAATTATAACTGAAACCATGATATTTATATTCCCGAGTAGGCTAGGCTATAGCCTATTTGTTCTCTCCATCCATCACTTCATCCATCTAGCCGTCAGTCCATCCATCCACTCTTTCATCTGTCTATGTTTATATACCCTTGCAGCAACCTGTTCCTGCGAGGACACGTGTAACGTTGAATTGGAGCAGTTTTCAACTCCGAATTATCCCGATATATACGGAGATGATGCATTCTGTTCCTACCAGTTCTCGGTTCCAGATGGAAAAGCTGCTATGATCACTTGGCTCGAGTTTGATGTCGAAGATTTCTTGCTTTCTAGTGGTTGTTGGGACATTGTGAGGGTAAGCCTTGTATTTATTTTCCTAAGCAATGTAAATGACATACCACTAAACCTTCCCTCTCCTTTGCTTTGGCAATGTTCTTCATAATTCTAACAATAAAATATGACAAATACGGTAACTGTAGCTAATAAGGCACCACTAAAATTGGCTACCAAAACAAGGTGTTGTTGCTTCATTTGTCACAGTTCACGTAGATGCCGGATTTTACACTGTAAATACACAGAGTTTATTAATGGATTTTAAATAATATTTTTACATTGTATCAATCATTTTCTTTTCGTTTAAGTTAATTTAAAAGGTCTTCATCCTCATCGCAATACAATTTTCTGGGAATGTCAAAATAATGGTCACTAACATCAAACTATCAGAAATATCTTTTCCGCCATCCTGCAAGCGTTAATTTCCATAAAAGTAAAATAATTCAATTGCCTATAATTTTTTACTCGTTAATATATCCAATGGCGTAGCAGGCAGGTACAGAAATTGTCTCAAAAGGAAAGTCCCAAGACCAAGCACGATTTTGGCTTCGGTGAAACAGTTTTTGATATTTTGGCAGCATTGTTTACCCGGATATGGCATTTCCAGGCTTACTGGACTGAGCGGCTTAACACTAGTTTAGGTGGTCCCGGTGGCAAATTAATAATGAGGGCCCATCTGTAGATCTACATTTATAAGCATATAGGACCCAAATAATACACGAGGCCAGTTTGGTTTAGTAACTGCACGTTTAATATCAATACTATGCCCACCTAAATGGAGCCTGAATCCAAAGGCGCCCACAACGGCCTAGCTATGGCGCTGTCAATGTATGCAATGACTTGGACTGCTAAAACGGCAGTTGAATAATATACTTGTGGAAACCGGTAGCAATTTAAACGGCTCCGTTAGCATACTGATGACCATTAACCTACAAGACATATGATGCGCACAACGCAAATGAAGAAAAAAAGAGAGGAAAAGTGAAGAAAAAATGAAAGAGACATATGTGAATATCACGTTTACTCACTTTTAGTACTCATGGCTATCACTTGATACTCATGGCTATCACTTGATACTTACTTTTGATACTCATGGCTATCATTTGATACTTATGTTTGATACTCATGACTATCATTTGATACTTACTTTTGATACTCATGGCTATCACTTGATACTTACTTTTGATACTCATGGCTATCATTTGATACTTATTTTCGATACTCATGGCTATTATTTGATACTTATTTTTGATACTCATGGCTATTATTTGATACTTATGTTTAATACTCATGGCTATCATTTGATACTTACTTTTGATACTCATGGCTATCATTTGATAATTGTTTTTGATACTCATGGCTATCATTTGATACTTACTTTTGATACTCATGGCTATCATTTGATACTTATTTTTGATACTCATGGCCAGTTACATCCTGCGGCATGTGATTATGCTTCAACGTTATACTACACACGTCATACTAACAACGATAAAAACTTCGATTATCATTCAGTGAGTAGCAAACAAAACTCCCCTTTTGTTTCTCTTCGTTGAATTTGCATACCTAAGGTGTTTGATGGAACTAATAACACAGCTGCTTCTCTGGGACTATTTTGTGGCAGCGTAAAACCAACGCCTATAGTCAGCTCAGGAAGTGATATTTACGTTGAATTTGATTCCGATGGAAATAATGGAAGGACAGGATTTTTGGGAACCTATCAAGCTACTGATATATGTAAGTAACACTCAAATTGGCATAGAGTACTTTCAGGATTTAAATCAGGCGGTATCGAATCCAAACGTCATATTACAGCAGATCGTTCACATACACACTTAATATTGTCAAAGTACTTGTAAATAAGCATCTTTACTCACAAGTAAACAATTTTCGTACGCTGCTCTTGGAAGACCTATAAAGTGCTCTAACTTCACCCTAATTGTCCCAAACTTTGCACCACATGTCCTTTCATATGTGTATTCTGACAACAACAAAAATACAGAAAACACAGATGATTTATACCTCCCTGCCTGTTCAAAGGCAAGAAGACGTAATGCGATTGTAATTCAGAGGGAAAACGTAAATTATCTGAGATGTTGCCTCTTAGGGGAAATTCCAAAATTGTAATAGTTAATTCTCATATTGTGCAGCTCTTTCTTATGACAGAAATTCTCAGAAATACTGTTAACACTTTGAAAAGTATGTCTCGTGTTGAAAAAAAGCAACATAATATAATCCGCTTTAAAAAACCAATTCCATCTTGATCGATTTTCTGTTTTATCTTCCCAATAGCAATGATGATAGTTTAAGATTGCAAGGAATAATGAGTGAAAAGAATATCAATCTTAGGAGAAATAAAAGTATATATTTTAAAACTGTAAATGAAATTTAAAATGTTCATATAATGCATGTGACGTATATACATGCATGTTTTTTTTCTGTAATTTTTTTCAGACATCCCACCGCTGACACCATGTGATAATATCTTCACAACCGAGAACACCATTATCACATCACCAAATTACCCGAGTTCGTATGATAGTGATATATCATGTGGTAACACCATTAAGGCACCACCGGGTGACCTGGTTCGGTTAACTTTTCGAACATTCGACATTGAAGGAGATGGAGTCAACTGTAATTTTGATTACGTTCAGGTAAATATATAAAAGAGAATTTTCAAAACAAATCTGTCTAAAAGGTAACGTTAAAATAGAATTACACTTGGCTAATGTGTAACATGATTGGGAATACAACCATGGATGGCTGGTTTGACGACTTTGTTTAGAACAAAAATGGATCCAATTTTTTTTTCTCCCAGCGTTACATACCTCGAAGGTTTCTATGACGCAGTAAAACAGTAAAATGCATAAAAAAACGAAGACAATTTTAGCAATAAATGACCATTTTGTTCTATTTTCTTTTCATAGGTTTATGACGGTGTTGACACCAGTTCACCTCCGTTAACTTCAGAACTTTGCGGTTATGTCCTCCCTCCTTCAGTCGTTTCGAGTTCTGACACAATGTTTGTCTACTTTTTCTCTGACGATTCGGTGACCAGGGTTGGATACTCAGCTACCATTGAATTCATCTAAATTCGAATTATGAATAATTTTAATATTTGAGGAAATAATAAAGCATCATAGTCAACACACCATGATGTTGTATACTTGGTTTGATACTTCACATAGGAAAAATATTAAAATAAAAAATCATTCGCAATAATTGCCTCTGTATTATGATTGTTTCAGTTTTGTTGTTATTTTTCTTGTTTGCTTGATTTTTACTTCTTTTCTTTTGGTGGATGGGGGTAGAGGATGGGGACAAGATAAATCCACTGTCTGTATTATGTTCTAAATTCTTGCTCACTGATGCATAGAGAGACATATCAAGTTATTACCCATAAAATCTCGTTTGCCGTCTTCATTAAGTACATATGTCCACGAGTAGATTACGATTTACTCATAATGACGTCATCATTTTTTTTTACCTCAGCTTTTGAGATACCATCAGTTACCATGGTGATAAATCCTGATGAGGCCACTGTTTAGTACGGTTGTCTAAGAGCAATGAAATCATGCTATGGACTTTTCTCTGTTTTTTTTTTCTCTCTTTACCTTCCTTTGTTTCCTTTCGACAACAGTTAGGACTTTATGTACAAATCGAAGGCTTGATCAAGTCTAAAATGCTATAGCATATATACTAAAATATTGCTTTTAATCTAACTTTTCCTTCTCTAGTTATAGCTGTTGTAGTTTAGTATCTTCTGAATGGTATACTGACTTTGCCCTATTTATAGCTCGAAGTTGTAATGGGAAGATAAGAATGGGGATGGGAAGATAAGTTCTTCATTCTCTGACGTAGCCTGCGTGGCCATGTTTGAAAGACAAAGCAAAATCCTCTTTCTTCCAAAATGCGTTCGTCCACTATTACAGAAATGACGATGAGTAGCATTTTAAATGCAAAAGAAGTATCAATTGAAGACAATCATCTTTAAAATCCACACATGAAGTTCATTCCTTTAGCACGAATAATAGTTTCGACTGAACAGAACAGGCCTTAAGTTATTTACTAGGTATGCATGCTATCGGACCTAGGCGAGGAATCGGAATACAAAGGATGCGATCGCTTCTCAGCCTTTTGGCTAAGATCATGTGTAGTATCTGTTCCCTATCGAGGGGAATGGTGATGCACACCCGACGATGATCACACAGTCACAGTCCCGATGCAAGGGGACTGGGGTTGAGAGCGGACCAGTCGTTCGGTAGTTTGGTTTTCTTGCCTATAGTTCTTTCTTGGGTGACTTTTCCTTAAAAAAAAAGGATGCGATCAGTCTTGCTAACACAAACAAATACCTCACTTCAGCTAGTTTTTTTTTACACAAACAACTTGTACATATGTACCATGTCGTTGTGCCTCAAACTCTGACCGGCGCCCACAGCGAGCCCTAATAGACCCCCTGCACGCCTGCCCCAGCTTCCTGCCTCCCTACGAAGGGTCAAAGTTCGTTCGTAATCTCTATCGTAAAGTAAACATAGTTACTGTGTTCTTTGGTAAGACTTGTAGGTATGACTTCTTAAGTATCGATCCTATCGTATCAATTAGGACAAGAAATAAACACACAAAATTAGTTCAGAAGCCGTACATTTATTTATCTTATTTATTCGATCAGTAAAATTGATTCAATAGTTAGGAGAACCAAGAGGCTATTGACATACGGAGATCCCAACTTCTTTGATAAGAGCAGAAAGTTTTACATCTCACACGTGGGAGGCGAATGAATAACACAATACTTCCAGCCAATCATGACGCTCCTGACATGCGGTTACAAGTAAAACAATTAAGGATCAATCAGTCTCCATTAACAATACATTTCTTTGAAATGTATGAATTGGAAATTTTACGCAATGCATAATCATCACATTGGTTACAGACTAATGATCATACATCCGATGCGTGATACAAGCATGATGATTGGGGCTGAGTTGTTTCCATTTTCATATACGGTATAGGACGGTCGAAAATGGGTGTGGGAGTGGTGGGATAAGGATCAGTATACGTTCAGTTCCTACCATATTAGGGATCAATATTATGTGGATCGTTACCTTGCATCAAAAGATTCTTAAAAAGTATTGACATTTGCCATTTTTTTATTATTTTATTGTCACGATCGGCCATTTTTACATGAGGTTATCTAGCATTACGTCATATGAGCATAGGAAGTATGGTACTTCTCTAGTATGAAACGGTTGAAATTAGACAAAAGACAAACACAAATTATAATAATAATAATATAATCAGCATTTATTTTTATGACGCTTAAGCGACCACAAATGTCGTATGGATTACAACTAACACGTCGGGGGGGGGGGGAGGCTTCCAATTCAACATTATAACTGAAATTTGGAATCTATTCAATTTAGAAAAAGTCATTTCAGATGGGGAAAACCATAGATTGCTCTTGGATGGAAAAAACCCACCCTTTATCCAGTCGGCCACAGCACCGGTTTAAAATAAGTTTAAACGATGTGGTATATATACCGCACCACACTAAGTACTGTACTGTATAGTATTATAGTAGCCTATCTATATTCTGAATTGTGTTGCACTGTGCATTACAGAGGTTAAGTCAATATTATGTGTAACCGTTGTTAAAGTGAGTTACTCACTATATTGTACAGTATATAACCTTGAATAATACAGTTACAAACAGAGAAAATAAGCTGAGAGAAATAAGACGCAACATCCATAGTTCCACTTTCGTGTAATAACCATATCGAAGTATAAGGTCATGGACTAGGCCTATACCTTTTTTAACATTTTTTATTTAAAATTCTATTTTTTTGGATCCATGGCATATATTTTTTATTAATAGTGTCTGATACAGATCTGTATTTGATACAGAAATATTGAAGGCATAGTTACTAAATTTTAAAAGTACAGGTTCAACAGTTGGGCGGTATTTGTAAAGAATTTACTCGTTTTTGGAAAAAAATCTAGGATTTTGCCATTGGTAGTCGACACTTGTCACACAGACAAAAAGCTTGGAGCTTCCACTACTTCAGTCCAACGCCATATTGTATGTGAGGTCATTCTATGGTTGTATATGGTAAAATGACTGTTTATTGAGAAAAACCTAATAAGATTCGTCACGTTTTTAGAATGGACTCCTTGATGACAAACTCTCACTAATTACAAAAATTCAAACGTAGCCCGAAAACCGGGATATTGGACAGAACTATCTGACTCGAAGTGCACATACATCAGGTTACCCGTTGACGTCACGGGCGATGGAATGACTACGTCATCACAGAAAGGTCCTGCAAGAATTGGATCCTGGACAGAATCACCTTCGTAAATCTGTCAAATTGAGGAAAAAATAAGGAAAGAAACAGCATCAGAATATGTGAAGAAACAAAAAAACAGAACTTGAAGGGAAAATAAGATTTCTAATTCTCTGGTTTCTAAACACAAATCAATGGAAATGGATGTCTACTATTTTGTGAGCTTCCAACAACAGTGACGAGATTAAATTGACTCGTTTTTGAATGATGAAAATTATTTATTGATGACTCAATCATGAGTTGTTTTAAACTGAGAAGATGACATTAGTCCGCATTTCTACGTTGTCATCTCGTAAAGTTATCATAATTGGAAAAAAATGGTGCTGGTGACCTTAAAGTTTGTTAGCTATTTAGGTATGATAAGTATCAGAAACGAAGTCTTTAACGCATTTTCTTGTTTGGTCAACTATTTCATCAACCCCACGGGCGAGTAATATGCATTACGCACATACCTATATTTTTTTGTTCTTTTATCAGTAAATCATGTGTATGGATTCCTCTTGATTTTTGGCAGTGTGATAAGCGTTATATACAGCTAAATTTCTCAAAAGCCAAAACTGGTATTGGAAATCAACCAAGGGTGATAATTGCTGTTTTCAATGTCTATAACAAATTAAATTGACGTATGTGCCTATTGTAATCCCTTAAACTGGACTGACTCTGGGTTATAAGTGGATATAAGAGACTGAAGTCATACCAACGTCCCTAACACTCACTCTGGTTATTGAATTATTGCCATCCCTTAAACTTGACTGACTCTGATCTTTAAGTGGCTAAGGGACTGACGTCATACCAACGTACCTAACACTCACTTAGGTTATTGAACTATTGCCATCCTTTAAACTGGACTGACTCTGAGTTATAAATGGCTAAGGGACTGACGTCATACCAACGTCTCTAACACTCACTCTGGTTATTGAACTATTGCCATCCCTTAAACTGGACTGACTCTGAGTTATAAATGGCTAAGGGACTGACGTCATACCAACGTCCCTAACACTCACTTAGGTTATTGAACTATTGTAATCCCTTAAACTTGACTGACTCTGAGTTATAAATGGCTAAGGGACTGACGTCATACCAACGTACCTAACACTCACTTAGGTTAATGTTGAAATGAGATGTAAAGTTTGATTACAATTTCAATATTTCTCTAGGGACAATTTACCTTTGACAAAATTTGCATCTCATTAATTCGAGAGTCGCGAATCAGCTTGAAATCTAACCAATTGGAATTAATGACTTACCGTAACAGTATCGAATGGACAATTAGTACCCCCCTCAAGTTCAAATGCCAGGAATGTTAGTGTAATGGTGCTTCCCTGTGGTGCTTGGATGGTATTGCCACAATCAGCACTATTAGGGTAATTACTGGGCCAGTTTGGTGAAGTCACTTCATCATTTGCAGGATCGGTGTAAACATTATCACAATAGTCAGGAGACGGGGTATTCGGTCCAGGGCTAGTTGGAGGAGGTAGCGTAGCAACTGTTGAAAATATATTATATATATATATATATTAGCCCATTATATTTATTAACAAAGTCAAATGTTTTCAATTTATTATTAACCCCCCCTCTCGCCACGACCTTCCCAACCCCACCCCCCCCCCCCTCCGTCCCTCACGTCGCCATAGCTTTCCTGTAAGCGAAAAATATAGCTTCCAAAATCAGTTCAATTTTTCTTTCCTCTCTCGATTTACCTGTGTCTGTAGCTGTTATTGCCGCCAAAAATCCAGTACGAGTAACACTCCCATCTGTCGTAAATTCCATGTACACGTCACTTCCGGTGGTGAAAACAGGATTAGGAAGGATGGTTCCACATAGTTCAGCAATTTCTGGAGCCGTGTTGTCTGTACCATCAAAAATCTGCAAAATAAGTTATCAATTAGGTAATTACTATTTTAGGTATAGTTATTAATTAGGTAAGTGTGCATTATATCTATTTGGTGCTATGTTATTATTTTCAATTTCAAATTTTTTAGTCACTCTCACAAGATGACTTTTTAGCAGAATTGCAGTATCGATATGTCATATTGCATAATAAATATTTCAGTGCTAGTGCTGTCTCTATAAATGTTCAGATTTGCCAAGATATTCCGCTTGAAATATAAGGGCTACTAGATGTAGAATGAACATTTTGTCTTTAAAGCTAGAATTCAATGATGATGATGGCTCCTTTAAGAAAGCCAAACGTTCAAAAACTAACATGTTATATGAGAAAGTTTTTTCGGCCTCAGAAGTGGTCAACGACAACAACAAAACCATTCTGTTTAGATACAATATTCCCCCCCCCCCCACCCCTCTTCCTGAAATGTTTCAGGGTTAAATTATGGTAAGCAATCAATCTCCATGGCAACAAACTTACCACAAGTTTATCAAAAGCACAGGTGGCAGAAGCCTCCAACTCGAAATCCAGGAATGTAACATTGACAAAATACCCGGCCGGTACGGAGAATTGATACGAACAATCTTCCTCATTTCCATACTCTGCCGGGTAGTTAGGTGTATTGATCAAGTTCTCTTCCAGGTCGCAGGTTCCCTGACAGGAGCAAGTACCTGGTTAACATGTCAAGCGGAATAACATTAGAGCGGAGTAACATTAAAGGGTGTGAAGACTCGCGCAAAAAGAAACGTCTAATGCAAGTAATCGGACCTAGTTACGAATGAAGTGTAACAGAAGTGTTCGACACCACCATGGATCCCAGAAAATACACACACAGCCTGCTACCGTCGGTAATTAGAAACTAGTGTACAGTCAGAACATACAGCTGTAGTCAATACCCACAGAACAGTGTATAAACGATACAGCGATGGACATCTCAGGTCCAGATAAAGATAACAAGGTATCACGTTTCATTACTGTTTGCATTTTGTAGCGACACGAACAAAACGTCACTTGCAAGCAACAAAAAGTTAACTTTTTCAGATGGCCGCACGCGGGTTGGGGCG
>JAIPMN010019558.1:0-25731 GCA_020650975.1 Apostichopus californicus
TATATTTATTTATTGTTATCATTGCGTTTTTCAATAAACATAATATATGATGCAACATTGACGGTAGAACTGATAATACGGAAGTAAATACCTACCTAAATTTCCGTCATTCCAACATCTAGCCTGTCGTTGTCGTTCCCGTCACTGATAAGAATATGAAAAGTAATAAAATAATGTTGAATCTTTGAAACTTAATAAACTTTTAACATGAAAAAAATTAGAGATTCAAGGAATTTTGAATAAATGTGTTTTGATGCGACTTTTAAAGACGTTATAAGAGATTGGCTAGAACGAACATTTGGAGGAAGAGCGTTGAAACGTCTTGGGCCTCAATGTTCAAGAGCAAGATATTTATATAAAATCTTAAGTAATTTTCCATCACTCTTAGACTCTGTGACAGATAGTATATATAACCTGATCGAAGGTTTCTAACAGGAACTTACCACTGAACCAATTCACATAAATAGGGCGGGGCTAGGCCATGAAGGGCTTTATCAACTAGCAACAATAATTTGAAGCTCTTGGAACAAAATCGTAACCAATGAAGTCTGCTATGCCTAGCTGACTGTACAATGTACTGTAGTTAGAATACTGCAGATACTACAACTAGGCCCAGGCCTACTAAATTTGGGGCAGTTTTAAGTATATTACGGCTGTTACATTCCAACACTTTCTATAAGACCAAAAAAGAAGTACAAGGCCACCAATTACAAGCACTACAAGAACAACTGTATTTGTATACAAACAAATGTCATTGTAGTGCGTGGTGAAGGTAAAGTAAGCAGTCGTTGATACTCAATAGAGGGGTCTTTAATTGTTACTGCAACCCTTTTGAAGTTATTTCGGTCACGAAGAAGTCAGTTTGGCGTTTTGTCCTTTAACGTAGACCAAAGTTAGGGTATATTGTTTAAAGTTAAAAAACAGTACTCAAGCCAGCATGCGTCTGCAATATAAACGAAGAAATTATGACTAAAACCATTACAACCATAAGGTGTCGCTTACGAATCAAGCCAGTTTCGGACGTGACAGAGAATACACATAGTCCTGGACACTGATTGGCAAATTGCACAACATGTTAATGTTACTGTAACCTCGCCTAGTTAACGAAATTTTACGAACATACAGTGCTCTGCACCGAAGGCCTATTCGACGATTAATCTAACGAATACATGTAGACCTTTAGTCTATCATTGCAAATATAACATCTATCTATTAAAACTGCTTGGTCCATTTACTGGCCCTGGTTTATCATCATCCAAAACAAGTAATATATGCCATACATGGATTTTTTCCTGGCGTAGCCAACCTGTGAATTTGTGATTGCTATGAAGAGTGTATGTTCAGCTGGCATCCAATATTGTGGCGCGCATGCGCTCTACACTAATTACCATCAGTCAGTCTTATGGCTGAAGTATGACTAAGTAACGCATCACTGAAAGTTAAATCCTAGGACAATATACTTAGTATAAGCCTAAGCTAGACATACCAAATGATACAGTATATTTTCATTTGGCCTGCCTGAGTTGTTGTTAGGCTAGCGTAGACCTAGGACTTCGAGGTTAGGCACTTATAGCTGCTTCCACCTTGTTGCCAACACTCTCTGTTGTTCTGACTCATTTTCTCCCACGGTGTGGTTAGAACGGCCATTCCGATCCCAATTTAACAATTTACTGTAAGCGGTTTCTGTCATATCTTTACTGTCCGTGAAGTGTGATTGGGTTAGGATACTATGGTTAGCAAATCTCCATAACATACGCAGCTGTACAAAGGCTACATGCACGTACGCATGTAACTTTATTTGTTTGTCGAGCGTTGGCTGACGGAATAGGGGCGCTGTACAGCAATAGCCAAGCGATAATATATAGTTACAGCCTACAGCACGTTTGTTGACTTCCAGTCGTATAATCAGCCAATATTGCTCTGGTTGATTATATGTATTCACAGTTTCTGACTCTTCAGCGACTTACATAGGCTACCGTGAGGAAGGGAGGGGGAAGTGTGAGAAGAGTGGGTACTGAAAGAGGGGAGAGGGAAGCGCGAGAGGGACAGGAGGAAAGGAAAAGGGGTGCGAGGGGAGGGAAAAGAGGGCCCGTTCAGGATTGTAGACTATCTGTATTATGAGCCATGCAGGCAGAGCCTCTATCCCATTTTGTCGGAAAAGGGATTTTGGAAGGTGACTAAATAAAAGTTGTAGCAGAACTTGTAACTGAACCTGGTGGAAAATGGAGGATGGATTCCTTAGTGTGATACAATCAAATGGGGTGGATTTGCCATTTGGGAGACAGAGGTTTAAAATTGATATGTCATGGTGATGCCTGTGCGAGATTTTATGTGTCTGTGTATGAACAAAATGTGTACCAGGCAGTCTGCTCCTCCTCCTTAACCTGAAGCCGATGAATTTGGAGGATATGTACCTGGTGATGTCTTGTAGTACCTTCGTCAATGATGACGTCACAGGGTCAAAGGTAAAACAAGAAAAAGTGAAGCCATAATTAAACATTTCTTCATCTTTTAAGCAAACCCTCGGGAGGTTTTTAAGAAAGCATTAAATTGAGTTGGTACGTATAAAGAAACGTATAAGAGATTAGTCATGAAGACATTTTGAAGAGGAATATCGTCGTTGATGAAGGAATATGGTAACCAAGAGTTAAGAACTTTCGAATCTTATAAAGTGTTAAATTTTTCGTTCGTAAATAATTAATGTGTTGTTACCATACTATGCCAGGGGAATTATTATAGTCATGATGAATGTTGGTACGTATTGGTTTAGTTGCAAAAATGTGTTTAATATCACATCTTTAAGGTTATATTTACATATTTACAACCTAAAAATTGTATTAGAAAATGGTTGGAATCTTTATATTTTATTCGATCATTCTTGCTGAGAGCCGGAAACCTACTCCACCTCCTAGTGGCGTGCGTGTTCCCGTTTCATCTTCGACTTATCTTCAAACCAGCCGCTTGTTCTGGAGATTGGAGCGTTTGGAACTACACTATGTAACACTTATACCACCACACGGGTTTGAGTAATTAAGAATGTTTAAAGGGGGCGCTCCATTGACTTCGTTCGAGACTTTAATAGTGGTGAAAGAAAAACATAGAAATAAAGCAAACGGGAAGTTGTGACTTCCCTCCCCAGTGATATTGTCTGTATCAATTAAGTTAAATGTTTTTCGAATAAAGAAAGCAGGACATCATTTTTCCCTAAGAAAGATATCGCCGATTGGTAAGTTTCAGTTGAAAGAATGAAAGTAATACATTAGGGTCATGCGTACTTAAAAACATGTTAGGGTAAAGTGTATTTAAGAACATGCTAGGGTAAGGTGCATTTCATAACTACTATAAATAAGTTTGTGAGTAGGCGTATTTAAAAACATATATAAACATGTTAGAGTTAGGCGTGTTTTAAAACATGTTAGGGCAAGACGTATTTAAAAACATGTAAGGCAAGGTGTACTTTATAACTACTATAAATAAGTTAGGGTTAAGCGTGTTTAAAAACTACTATCTACGTGTTACGATTGGAGATTGCAGGGAGACTAAATAAATACAATGAACAGAAAGGTTTGCAGAAGACAAAATGGTATAATTTCGATAGTATTCTGCAAACCACAAGCTCTTAAAGGTCTCGCCATGTTTGCTTATATAATGGCTTTTCGTTTGTTTTGTAAACTAACAACTGTCTCTCTTTGTCATGTCTGTGTTTGGAAAATTAACAGTACTCAAAAGTTGAAACATTGAGAACATTGGGGGGGGGGCGGAGGAAAAATTGTGTAAACAATTGACAAACCACAGTAAATAGTTATCAATCATTTGCAAGGAATGGAAATTCAGTCTAAATTTACACTAAACTAAAAAGAAAGGAAACAAGAGTCAACATGTTTTGTAACATAATTTATGATAAAAGCGTTGTCATGACGATACACAAAACATAGAGCCAATACATTAATATATTTGAACTGTTGTTAACTGTTCTTGTGCTATAGTTTCATACACTCCGTTGTGGGTCTTTATGGTTCTTCATCGATTGCGCGAACTTTCATCTCTGTAAATTGAATATAATAATTATAACCTGGAAGGGTATACCAATAAAAGTAATAACTCCCGTAGGGACTGTTTAGAGATGAATAATCATAATAATCATCACGGTACCACCATGCACCATCATAATAACGGGCTTTGTTGTTATATTCAGAGCTTCCATAACTATAATCGTAGTCATCGTTATCGTTGTCTCGTGTAGTGAACGGTTTGTCATCATGGTAGGTCAGCGAATCAACTGTTGAATAAAAACAAAAGAAGAAGAAACAGAAAGAAATTCAAAAATTAGTTCATTGATTCGATTCAGTATAATTAGCAAAATGATATTCCAGTAATTACGTTATTTCATATTACATGTGAGTTTGATTAACGTGTGTTAAACTAAATTTCGTGTATTATATATGATTATTAAACACGAAAATATGTAGAAAGGGAAGGAGGAAGGGAAATGTGTTATCAACTCTTTTGTATGGCTTATTATGTTGTTGAACTATTGTTAATATTGTGAAAGCGCTTAGTTAATTCTGATTTGTTTGTTGTAACGAATTTTCTTTCATGATGACATCACAAAAAATTAATTCCTACATGGTCGAGGTATGCGCTACTTTCATTATGATATTCATAATTACCGTTAGAGCTCCTCGATCTGGCCGTTGGCAAATTAAAGGAAGTTCATTCATGTGTCCTCATTTTTAATATGTTTGTTTTGTTATCTATATCTTTTTTATATATAAATTTTTATGAACTGGAAATAGAGGACAATTGTCATGTACAATAGTTCTGTTTCAGTGTAACATTACACGAGATTCGGCTTCCCTTTACAAGAACAGCTACGGTTTATTTGGTTTCCTATTGTCATGTCATAGTATGGAATATATTTCATTTATTCTGTAAGCTCCTTGAAGTTCCCCCTTTCTTTACATGACCTAAAATTATATTTTATGACGTAGCTGGTCTAGGCAAGCACGCATGTCTGCATGTAGACTGCAGCTGTTTTGTATTCGAACGAGAATAATCTCATCATCGTTACTTTCATCTAGCATGCTGGCGGTATAAATAAATGTGATATCTTTGCTTACATCACTTATTGCTAACATAAATTTGATCGAAGAAGGAGTAAATAAATCAATCAATAGAGATCAACTTTAACGAATCGATCATTTCTAGAATTGTTAGCCTACCACTTACCACAATTCCATGGGTAAGATCTGTTATCGTACTCTCTAACACGAGCTACCCGGGAGTCCAGCACCGTACAATGATACTATATGCATATTTAAGTTTGTGTTTGTGCGCACGCGTGTGTGTCTGTACGTGTGCGTGAAGATTTGCGTAGGGTCCATAATCATCTAACCTTGTGATATTTCCATATTTTCCTTTTGAGTAATGGATGTATTTGGTCGTTACATTTCATGTGTGATAACATAACAATTACTGTTAGTATTCGGTCTATCTCGTCGAATATAAGTGATTAATCTTTTCACTATGTGTGTGCCTTATGCAAAGAAGTATAGACATAATTAGGTACTGTATGATATGGCGGGTTTATATGATACTAACTGACGTGTCTTGATTTTGAGTGTTCGAAGGTCCAAAGGTCCAGCTATTTGGCCAGAGATTCCTTCCTAATAGATATATGCTCTTTACTTGGATCAACAAACTATTACCACAGTAAGTCACCAAGATCTGCAATCGAGTTAAGCACTTTATTTTCAGCAGAAGCAAAACAGCTTGTATAAACTAGTAAGTGATTGGATAGTGAATTATATCATACAAATAGTACTACATACTTCTTTATAAACACTTCATTATTAAACAAACATGTTACATGATGTCAAACTGACGAAAATAATAGAAAAGGATTGATATTCGGCAGATATTAACCCTACCTGCATCTCCGTCAGAATAATCTCCAACATCTAGCCTGAAGTTATCGTTTTCGTCACTGATACGAAATAAATCGTATTTGGCGTAGTAAGGGGCACCGTAACGGTTAACAAAGTCGATCCGGAGTTCATATTGTCTTTGGTTCGTCAAGCTATATATCTTTTCATTTCCGAGCCAGAAGTTCCGACTTCGATTACCAAAGCCAATCTTGTAGTCATCCCAATAAAGATAAAAGTCTTGTGAAGCATCAACGCGACGCTGGAATACCTAAAACAATCAACGTAAATTAGAGTCGGTTCTTAAGGTACATACATGTATTACATAATTATAGTCATTTGGAAGTGTTTCCTACCACCAATATTTTGACTATATAATATTTTAACTAATGCCCGTTAATACAAAAATTAAAAAAAAATTCAACCCTCATCCAAAGGAACAACCAATAGGTAAAGTTTTTTGAAGTTTCTAAATATAAATTCCTGATAGTACTAACACAACATAGAGAATGATTCCTTTTAGGGAATGCGCTCACAGTGACAATAAATTAGGCATTCAACTTTCTCCGTCTAATTGGTA
The DNA here is from genome assembly GCA_020650975.1 of Apostichopus californicus. Classification (NCBI taxonomy): domain Eukaryota; kingdom Metazoa; phylum Echinodermata; class Holothuroidea; order Aspidochirotida; family Stichopodidae; genus Apostichopus; species Apostichopus californicus. Next base: position 6,505 of record JAIPMN010019558.1, read on the forward strand.
GCCTATCCCCGTTTTCTACATACGGCACCGTTGTTTAAACTATAGCTTACGGGTCTCAAATCGAGCATCATAATTATAATCCAAGCTAGCTTTCATGTATTTTGAACGTCCGTTCTGAGGGATTGGGCTCTGGTGGGTCGTAGTTTGGTCCTCATGGATGACTTGTGTTTCGTCGGTCTAAAAGCTTGCGGATCCCTGGTTTAAGAAAAATGTCACACTTACCGTCCAGCCTCCCCCGTCAGACATGTTACAGTAAACTTCAAACGGAGAGTCAGGCCAAATTTTGGGTTTGATTTCATAGACGCCACTTGTTCTCTCGCCATTGTTGTACAGTTCTTTACAGTCAGAAGGGACTGTGCCACCTGTACGCCTACACTGTGTGCCATCTCCGCTATGCCCTGGTGGACAGTAACATTGTAACAAACCGTTCCTTTCTTCACAATTTGCGTTAGGATCACATTGATAACTATCGTCACACGAAAGCTGATTATCCGTACAAGAACATTTCTTGTCACAGTTTGGAGAGACGTAAACTCCTCCTTCCTGGAAAGGAGAAAATTGTTACATGCATCATTGGTAACTGTAGGGATCTGAAAAGGTTTCTTCAAGTAGTTATTAGATGAAATACTGCAAACACACACAAGATATATAAGTTTCCTAACTTTATTGGCAAAAGTGCGTGTATTCAATGTTGAAGAAAGTGCGGTTTGGAAGGGGTCGGAGGCAAATGCAAATGGATCCACTAACCCCAGTTTGAAAGCATTAATTAAATTGTTACACTGTTGGTAATAGATATCACAATCTGAAAGAAAATACTTACTTTTAACAGCACACTCCTCCCTCCATCTGTTTCACTTTCCATGAAACATCCACAGTCCTCTATTCTAGTGCAGTTATCATCGTTCATCAAAAATCCTTCAGGACAGACACACGAATGAGATCCTTTACAGGAAGTATTGACACAACTATCAGGATCAGCACAGGTAGCCTCGCAAAGTTGACACTCGTTGTAGATTTTATTTGTTGGACACCACTCGATGTAGTTATTTACATGACCTAACAGAATAAGAAAAAAAATTAAGGATTAGCTATTCATATTGTGAACTTTGTAACGAAACATAACGAATTTTGCTAAATACAGGGTTAGAACTTCAAGCAGTGGTTTGGAGTATGGTTGACAATTTCTATAAATTACGGAATATGTTCCGAGTCTGAGTTTTACTACTCCACAACGACATCACTTTGCATTAAAGTATTAACACGCAAGAAGGAACTGTGACATTTCAAGATCGTTTTAGTTTTTGCCAAAATGCTTTGAAATGATACTTGACTTTAATCTAGCTTATGATGAAAAACAATTTCGTAAAATGAATATTTAGAAGGCCTGGCTTAATTAATCCTAGCTGGATCTTCGTCATGGACAAACTGAAACGATAGAAATTAAGGACACTTTTAAGCAAGACAGTTGGACAAGCAGTTGACTAAATTAGACAAAATGAAATACATAAAGCAAAATAAACTGAAATTATGATATGAAGATCAGGCTTAGGAGATGATATAGCTCCAGAGATCGGCTGATATGCTGTATAGACTGTACAGTGTAACTATGAGAGTTAATTAGTCAGTTCGGTTCAGTTTAGTGTGTTAGTTTTATTCACATAATACACAACACACAGTGTAGTAGAAACAGGAGTTAATGTGAAGGGAAGTAAACTAAAAAATAAAAAAATAAAATCTTGAATATTGATAAAGGTATCATTACACTATTTAATAGTAAAAATTTTAGTCAGCTTGAAATTTGTCATATCTTTCTAAATCCTGCATCCTTATTTCCTCATATATATCGAATCTTCTATCGACCAGATAAGACTTATTTGGGACATGAATAAACGTATCTGATTTTTTTTTGTTTTAATTATTTACCTACTGTTCTGTTGGTTATTTCTGCTTTGACGAGCTTGTAATTGCTAAAGTCATCGCTTATCCGGAATGTGTCATACGTCACATAAAAAGACGAACCATCTGTTGTCGTCAAGTCAATACGGAGTTGATATCTCTTTTGATTGGTTAAATATGAAAGCTTCTTATTACCAAACCACAATTCGCTCGAAAGAAAACCAAATCCTAGCTGATAATCTTCCCAGCTGCGATTAAAATTTATCGTTCCGTCAAACCGACGTTGTATGATCTGCATAACAGAACACATAATTTGAACATAATTCATATGAGATTTGTTAACCACTACATAAGCAATCCCGTTTGAAGATCTTAAGAAGCTGACCACCGGGGTGAAGAAGTATTTCATATAAAAATTATGATACATTATGGAAGGATCACAAATGAAACGAGTTCTAGCATGATTAATAATACAACTTTCTTTGTATTTTAGTAGGAAATGTATATGGTGATCAACTTAAAATGAATTTTATGAAAAAAAGTATAAAATAGTAAACACGATCATAAAATAATTTAAAGGATAAAGGGAGTATGAGAGCTAACATTATAAAAATGTGCTCAATTGGGTGAAAGAAGCTGAATATCCGGCTGATGTTTGGCATCAACATTCATAATTCAATTTGAACTACGTACCGTCCATCCGCCATCATCTACGCTGTTATCACAGTAGACTTCGAAAGGTTCGGCATAGCCGTCTGGTTTAATGAGATAAACACCACTGGAACTTGTAGATGAACAACGATGCAGCACTTCGTGACAATCTCTTGGGTATTCAGGACGTTGATAAAGGAAAAAATAGTCTGTAAAAGGAGAACAAGTGGTGATTCTGATATCATGAGAACACAGTTATCTTCAAGAGTTATTATTAGGTTATTATATAACGACAGTCGTTTGTTTTCTTGCCCAGGTTCTTTCCTGGGCGACTTTTTCTTAAAAAGGATCAGAAGTTTATCCGTAAATCATCGAGATTTTTACACACAAAATGAGTTAATTAAACAATCATATGATTCATCTCTTCTTAATGTTAGATTAACACATCAAGAGCAAGACTGCAATAGTAAGAAATTAGTTTTTTTTCCAAAATAATATTAAAATTGATATAATAAAAGATAGCCTGGTATGCCTTCACTAGTCTTGAATATTCAGTGATATGTTATAAATGAAACACAAATTACTGAAACTTCGTCACAACGATACTTCTCTAAATAGTTGCAGTAACGTTATACAAAAATAAATTGTCAATTTTGAACTAAACGGTAAAATTCAAGCTAAGGGAAAGATATGAAAATAAAAGTTTTTAATATCGAATATACTATAAAAGAAAACAATAACAAAATGAAAGGATATTCTGAAAAACATAAAAACATAATATATTACTAATTTGCTTTTGAACGTTAAACTCAATTCAGACATCACTTCCTTCCCAAGAAAAGTTTATTTCAGGTTACTCGCTTTTGTACAGAATATAATCTTGGAACATATGTGACGTAAATGTATGAAAGCTTAATATTTGGTACACAAATTGCAACTTATATACCAGATAAAAACTTGAATGATAATTTCACAAGGTTGCTTAATAGATAATCTACCAGTTTAGCAATCAAATGTAAATAACCTTTTAAATAGTTTTTATATCAAGTGATAACAATACTGATATAAAAAATGGGCGCATTTATCGACAAATATTTAAGACCACCGAGCATCCTTTAATAATTCACAACGTGTACCGTACCATATGTTGACAAATAAGGGAAGGCTTTATCATGCAATTTGTGTACAAAGTTCAAATATATAGTGTCGAAGATTTTTTCAAAACTGTCGTTTATTTCTTTTGTCGAAATGTATTTACTTGCTTGTGACACTGAAGGAAGTAATAAGTAGTAGAAAAATATCTCTTCTCATATTACACGAGAGTTAGTGATCATAATAATATTAACAGATGTTGCCGTGACAAATGTTTGGCAAGGATTATGAGGAATGAAAATATCAATCGATGAGAAATTGTACGATAAACAGGAGATTGAAAAAATAAGAAAAACGTTAATTAATAGAAAATGAATAAACACTCACTGTGAACTTTTCCTTCAGTCGCTCCTACAAAGAGTTGTTGATTACTCTGAGTCAAAGAGAACCAAAAGCATCATGCATATGTTATCAGCGATAAATATAGTTAACATATTTCCCAGTACATTTTCAATTTGACTTGAATGTCTTTAACCTATTTACAGTTTATGTTCAGTCGTAAACTATGAGGGCATATGTACGAGATTGAGTCGGCTGTGCCTATTTCCTGCAAATGGCAAATACTTTCTTATACTTTACTTGAGTAATAACAGCTAGGATTGAGTTAAAGTTAGTGTATAGGAGTTGAAATCGAGTTCAGTAATAAATGATCTAAAAATCATAAATGTTGCATGTTGAAATGCGTTGATATCATTAAGCCATGTAAAAAGAAATTCTGTAAACTTTTGTTTTCAGAAAATATTACATTTGAATGGTTTGTGTTGATTTGTGTTTATTCCAAAAATGTTAAAGGGCCAGTCAGAGAGAGTTTATTTTATTCTTCTTTTTGAAAACAAATTGATATATTTTACAGTAAATGGATTAAACTTTGCTTTAAGTATTTCATTGAACTAAGTACACAAAAATAAGTGAGAAAGAAGATAATTTTAACAATATACCATAGTTTCTGTTCTTCAGACATATAATTTTCTTTATGCTGATCAGTGTTTAAAAGTTTTCATTAACAGTTTTCATTAAGTTCTTATATTGCTCTCAAAGATTAATAACTGTAGAGAATTATCCAAATTTCAATAATGACAAATTAAGAGTGCCGATTCGTTTTCAACTAAGATTTGAATATCCTTTGATCATCCATTGGAAACGTTATTTCAATGCAATAATTTCACATTCACCTAAAGTTTTACTTTTCAATTTAAAGAACGCCGTTACAACACACAAATAAACTCTTGTACTCATTATCTCGAACTGTTAAAAATAGACCTAGATATGAATTACAGTGTTTCTACATTGTCTTTTTAAATTTGCCGATTTTAAATGTGCCGATTATAAAGATCCGTTAACCTTATACATTAACCAAATGCAAACGCAACCGCTCGACAGATTTCTCTTCAAATTTGTGTTTTGAAGCTATGAATTAAGCCGAGTTCTACTGCCTTGATGGGGGAATGAAGCATTAATTATCGTAAGATACACTCTGACAATCTTAACACAGAAACTCTCTTAACGCTGTTAGTTGATTGACAACAATCTAAATAATATATAGTTCTTAACCTTATATTTTATAGCTATATACATAGTATCATTAAGCGTGTGTTTCTTGTTCGGTTGGATTTAGAAATAAGATAAAGATCGTCTGAAGATAAATATACTATTACCAATGTGAAAACAGCGTCTACAACAGATTGAATCAGCGATCTTGTTACTGTACTAAAAACCGTTTTATCTACGACATCGCTTTTAGGCTACCGCCTCTCTTTCTTATTTTTCTTCTTTTCATTTTAGGGGGGAGGGGGAAAATATTTCAATATTTTGTAGATTACTTTATCGTAACAATGAAGAATGAATTGACAATGTAAGTTATTCTTAAAGCTGCAGATGTTTGACGGAATTGTATGAGTAATTTCAAGTGACGAAAATGCAAGTAAAATGATTGAGTAGATAAACTGTGCACTCAACGAAAAGTATTAACGGAGTAAATGTTTATATCAAGTTGACCCAAACCTAAAGTTGAACGAATTCAGATCTTAAAAATAAAAGTATTGAATTTGTTTGATTTGATTTAATTTTTATAAAATAATTGTATTCTAGATTGATCTGTTTGAGAAATATAGTCATTACTGTTTTAATTTACATACAATTTCAGAATTTGATCATTATACATTCCTCTCGACTCCATCTTCTTCTTCATTTTTTGGGTCATTCCTAGACATTTTTAATAGTAGTCTAGAATATATATTGAATATATATACAACATAGTTCAGGAACATTTGATTTGAAATTTTGTTGATCCTAACTGGTTCAAAAAATGTATGCCCGCTAATAATAAAGTAATGCAACATTTTGAATACAATTTTTTTTTATAAACTACGATAATACTGATGTCAAAGTCGTTTGAAGTTGATTCACTCAATCAAGTTTCGTCTGAGTTTGGTGTGGTTAGAAACAATAGTAACATGACACGCACTTAAAGTTCTCAGAATGTACGAGATGAGATTTTATTTACTCTTAATGTAAAATAGCAGCAGGCTCTAGACAGATGTCTTTGTTTGATCAATCGCAATCAGATTGGATAAACTATTTAAAGATCTTTAAATTGGCTTCAAAATCTCACAATCAAAGCTAAATAATATACTTTAATTGGTATTTTAGAGAACACTTATTAAGCTAAATATATATGATATAGCTTTAGAAGCCAAGTAACAGTCTGTTAATTTGAAAGAACAGAAATTGATTTTTCGAGAGTATCAAACAGCAGTGAGTTTGCTGTTTTATGAGAGATATATTGTACAACTGCTTCTCCAACGAGAGCGAAGTTTACATACCAGGTTTCTGTTGTACTTAGATTTGATTTCTGGAAATCAATTGAAATAGATCTAAAAAATAAAATCATTTTTGACCAGTGTGGACCTTTATTGGGAGCTGACAACACACACACACACACAAACTTATTTAAGGAAATAAATATAACTACGGTCTGTATATTGTATTAAATGACGGCCTGTGACGCGAGTGAAATTTTACAGTTTCTTTATTATACAAACTTTCGTTTAGAATAATCAGGAAAGTTTTACAAGCAAAACTTCCTACAAATGTATAATCAAAGATGACGAAGTATGTATTTTTAAGCCTAGCTTTTACTTCTGGGATGCCATTCAAAAATAGAAATAGTTTTTTTTTTTTGCGCATGGCCTATATTGAGAGATGACAACTATACACGACTACACACGCAACAAGGAACCCATTTAATGTTTTAATTTTTTTCGCAAGCCTGTTGAGAATAGTTACTGAAATTTCTTAAAGTTGAAATCCAACTAAAGGTATATAAAGTAACGGGATTTCCAATCTACCTCACTAAAATAAATGACATTAATTATTTTATTCATTACAATTGGAAAAAATTACCGTTAATTTTTGTATAAGACTAGATTATTAAAGTTATATATGAATCACAATTGTTACCAAATTTATAATAAAATATATTCCATAGAGACGCAAAAACGCAAAAACAGAAATTTTAATAATGAAAGAAATGTACTCACTTCTGATTTCTGTTTTGAAATGTAAGACTTATATTCGGGGATGACAACTAGTACAAACTACACACGCAGCTTTGGTTTTACATTTAGGAACCTATTTTTTTTAGCAAGCCTGTCAAAGTTAAAATCTAACTAAAGGCAGAAAAACTAACGGGATTTAAAATCTACCTCACCGAAGGAAATGTTTTGTTCTATTATATACATTGGGATATTTAAAATGATATTTAACATTTTATTTATTGAAATAGGTTAAAATTACCGTTAAATTAGTTATATAATAATCACAATTTATATAAAGATCCTGCTAGGATCGAAACGTCAGGCCAACTTACTTTTACACAATCACAGATTTAGAATAAAATAAATTCCACAAAGTCTGAAATATTAGAATTGAAAAATGTACTCACCTCTCCGTGGAAACAGATTATATATCTTGACAGGACAAAGAAACAAAATTGTACAAGAAATCGTAGCTTTCTTGGGATCCACATTTTGAAAAAATGGTTTCTGGCTGATTCTCCATGAAACACTGAATCAAAGTAAATCAATGTAAAGCACACTTGGCAACATTTTAGCGAAAATGAAGAAAGGTACGGAGGAGCAAGGGAGCATTTGTCACCGCCAAGGATGGAATTTGTCATCTTGTGACCGTCCTTTAGTGTCATTTGCATGTAATTAAAGATGGTTACTGAAAGCTACAGTATGCTGGTTTGTTCCATTCAATTGTATAAACACGAGGAAAATATTACCCGGATCTTATAACGAATAAGTACAAATATAATAATTATTAGTATTATGCTTCTTGATGTGTCTGTACATGCGTCACGTTTTCTGCCAATTGTACATCAGATTGAACTGTTTCGTCGAAGTTAGAAAGTAAAGATATTCCCAGATAATTTTTGAACGATGAAACTTATTTGTCAACATGTACCTATTCAAATATCTTTTTCATGAGTAAACGTTACCATATATTAAGATGAAATGGATTTTGTGTGAAGTTTAAATGGGGGGGGGGGGTAGGGGGAGGGTGGACACATGGAGGTTTGGTCGGATGCTTTCCTCCGTATTTGTTTGCATGTCTGATTGGAGGACCACCTCCAATCGTCAGCGGGGGATAAATAATATATTGGGGTTAATTAACAGCCTCACACAAAGTATTCATAAGCAAAATGCGTTATGGGCTCCTTGTATAGACCGCACATATAGTACATGCCTCAGACCATTGCGCGTCTAAATTAAAAGAAATTTGAGGCCTATGACCACATACCCCCTAAGTTGATATTAAACGGTTTTGATGACCCCAGGGCAGCTATTTCCTCCATTGTAATTATTTGTTAGCACAACCTTCCGTTTATAGTGCTACTTCTATTGACCTATAAATTACAGTCTTTGAATCAGAGAACCTTTCATCGTCTAACTTAAAAAAACATTGTGGGGAGGACCTCCAGACCGCCCCCTCCCCTCTTTACAAGGAGTCGGCTTCAATGACCCCAGGGCAGTCCTCCTCCTTTATAAAATTATGTTTTTGTCTTTGGCCCTACCATAAAAGTTCCGATCTCTACAGTCGGGTATAATTTGAATTTGACCCCACCCCCTCCCTCCTGTTCAACTTTGAAATTCTGCTTAATTTACTGGAGTTGGGGGATCTAAGTATGGTAACATTTAGAACATTATTATATTTAATTTATTTCAAACTACTGGAATCGATTTATATATCAAACGTAGACTTGAAAAGCTGTCTGAGTGCTCGCAAAGGTAAAGAGCAATTGTCATAACATGCTAACATTAAGAACCGCAGAAAAGTAAATGCGACATAAGTAACAAAAATATGATCAATAATGATCATAATTTCACACCTGACGATAATCACACAGTCACAGTTTAGTTGCAAGGGGACTGGGGTTGAGAGCGGATCAGTCGTTCGGTTGTTTGGTTTTTCGTGCCCAGTTTCTTTCTTGGGTGACTTTTCTTCAAAAGTATTGCCTGATTTCTAAATGAACGTTATTTTAGAAATCTAACATTCCAGTAAAATGTGCAAAGTAAACTTCCGCATAAGTTGAAATTACCTTGTACTCACTGTTTCTTTATTAGTAAGTTTTTGTTGTTTGTGTTTCATATTATGTGAGAGATGTCACGTGACAATACAGGCTGGTTTGTTCACAGCGACTTGGGAGAAAGTAAACTTCCGCATAAGTTGAAATTACCTTGTACTCACTGTTTCTTTATTAGTAAGTTTTTGTTGTTTGTGTTTCATATTATGTGAGAGATGTCACGTGACAATACAGGCTGGTTTGTTCACAGCGACTTGGGAGAAAGTAAACTTCCGCATAAGTTGAAATTACCTTGTACTCACTGTTTCTTTATTAGTAAGTTTTTGTTGTTTGTGTTTCATATTATGTGAGAGATGTCACGTGACAATACAGGCTGGTTTGTTCACAGCGACTTGGGAGTGACGAAATCATTATGTTTTGTTTATTACATGACGTAAAATGAAGGGAAAAAGCATTCTCTACTTATAGATTGTCGAAAAGTTGCCAATATTTAGGGGAAAATTGCTTCTCAATCATGTACATAGGTTCAGATTTTGTCAGGTAACAGAATAATTCAATTATAAAATTGTACTAACTGGTGTAATTTTACCCGGAGAGACGATTGACTTGCTTGGTAATTGACGGGGATAGCAAGTTGACGAGGAGAGAGTAGTTGTTTTATATATCTCAAATTTCCATAGTTTTTTTTTCGAACACTACATTGATTAAGTGTTATATCAAGGAATAAAGGAATTAACCAATCACGTAACTGAGATGTGCTTAAGTTGAGGAAAAGTTACTCAAGCCCTGCAGATTGACTTTAGGCCTGCCAGGAGCCGGGTATGAAACTGTTTACTATACTGAGTAAAGAGGTTTGGTTACGGTGACATACTCCTTCGCATCATTCAACCTCATGGGCTGAACATTCAGGAAGGACATGACTAACTTTTCGTCTGTCCCCCACTCCTTCTCCCCTTGTTCCCTCCCCCCCCCCCTTTCACTCATCCTCCCACAGCTCTCTTCCTCTCCTCTTTTTCTCCACACCTTTCTGTCTTTGTCCCTCTCCAGTTTATTCCCTACTCTGTTCCTTTAATCCTCTCTTTGTCCCTCCACTGTTTGTCTCCTACCTCTCCTCTTTCCCTGTTGCTTTCTTCTCACCATTCATTGTCTACTTATAATCCCCTTTCATCCATCTCATTGTGTTCACCGTGCTCATTAACCTGTCTGTTTTCTGTGCGTGTTTTTGTCCCTTCTGTTACTGTATTTGTCATTTAGCCTCTGAAGAAGATCCTGCTAGGATCGAAACGTCAGGCTAACTTACTTTTACACATACTCCTATTAGAGTTTATATCAATCCGCCCAGATGTTCGCCTTCAGGAAAAGTGCCAAAAAGCAGCAGGAGAACACCCTGTGTGATATGTAATCAATCAGGATCTGGTTTTGTTGAAACCCCTTTAGGCCTCCCAGGAGCAGCGTACGAAAGTGATTTACTACTGAGTGAAGAGGTTTGTTTACAAGTGACGAAAACTTTAGGATCGGATAGCAAAAAATCTGCACGGTCAAAAAATGGTGATTGTGTCATGAAAGGCCAACTTGTCAGCTATCTAGTGATGAGTAGCGTTTAGCTCGTGAGAACTCCTATCTAGACTTAGAGACCACATTACTTTTGTAATTTAGTATGTAAGTCAATGCGGATTTTAATGGGCGTATGCTACCTTACAAGTTACAAAAACTTCAGGCTATCATAGCGAAAACTTCATGGTCATGATACGGAAAACTGAAGGTGCCATGTATAACCAACTTATTAGCTATCCAGTGATGGGTAGCGTTTAGCTAGTGAGTAATGATTACCGTACTACAAGGGGGCGAGTGAGACGAGTGGGACGAGTGGAACAAGTGGGACGAATGGGTCGAGTGGGACGAGGAAGCGAGTGAATAGACACTAGAGACGCCAGAATATGCTGAGACGCCAGAATACAGGAGTGGATGGTTATGCTCTGTACTATTGTAAATTTACAGATACACTCCTGTATGAATTCATAAATTTTGTGATGACAGAAAGCTTCTGTTTACAACAGTTATGAAAGAAGATGGTCGTGAGATTTCAAATTATACGTATAGTACATGGACCAATTCGCAAAAAAAGTCTAACAAATTGTACATTGAAACCACCGTAATAAAATCGCAGCAGAACTTGTGACTGAAACTTAGTGGGTAAAATGGCATTAGTGGCGAGATACCGCAGAGTGACACAACGACGTGGTAGGAGTTACCAATTATACCAAATGATGATCGTGTGTGTTGGTATGTGCCTGTGTAAGAACCAAAAGTGTGTTACTTAGTTACCTCCTCCCACACCCGAAGCTGATGATATTCAGAATTGGTTGAGTGTTAGAGGTAAAAGAAAGAACGGATGATCATTGGGCATTAAGTTTGTGCCCCAAACTGCCAAATTAGCCGAAACCAATAAGGATATCACTTTTAACGTTTAACTCGTATTGATTATTGTAATGTGGACAATCAAAAATGTGCGAACAAACCTTGATACTTCCGTCAAGCTGAAGGGACTTCAAACTCGAGTATGTTGTATTTACTGTGCATAAAGTTTGTTGAACCTGCGGTAGATGATGTTGTCATCGGTCCATTCAAATCCTATTAGTTAACGTGAAATACAAAGGTAATGTGATTTACTGAGTTAAAACAAAATTGGTCGTATTTGTCTGGAAATGTATGTCGCAAGCTTCTCTTAGATCATTAGCCTTATCTGGAAGTCACAATTTTTGGGTGTATGCCTGAGCATGGGCTGTTGAGCTTCTGTGGGTGATGATGTCACAGAGAGCCTGCCATTACCGCTTGCATCGTCATTTTGGGGGCTACCCAGTAGCCAGAGTTCGAGTTTGAGGTATGGCCACATTCAGCCGGGAAATAATTGCACCACTCTTCCGGGACGAGGACACCCTATACGAGCTCAAAGCTCTTTATTTTAATCCGTCAGGAAATTTTCACTTTTGTTCTGTGCACGTCACTGGTGAAAAGTGACGTTATTTTTGTGTCATGTTATCGTTATAGTGACTGAAAGTCATTAGTGAGGTTAACGAGTCTTAGCAAAAAAAGATAACACTCTGAGTGATTCAATGAATGCGGTTCCGCTGTATGAGTTAATATTATGTACGTACACATGTTCGCAAAAAGGTCCAGAATATTGTATTTCTTCAGTCGATAAAACTTTCACTGAAAAACTTTTCCCTTTCAAACCATCAAGATATAGGTAGCCTATAGCTTCACAGTTTTAGTATGTTCACGCTGAAAAGGTACCTTACACTTAAGTTTAATGTGTGTACCTTATTGTTAAAGTAGAAGTATTTCTTTGACCTTAAAGTATTTATTTCAATTCTCCATTCCCTACCACCTCCTCCCACCCCCCCCCCCCACAAAACAACGTCCGCTTGCTCAAGTATCTTTTCATGGACAGGCCCGAGCATATATTAATTAATACAACATAACTTATTTGGAAAAAGGATGCCACAAATGTGGACTTAGTACGAGATTATTTCTAGCAACTCTCTAATCTACGAAGGTACTTGGTAAGTGCACAAATCATTTTAGTACATAAAATGAACCTCATACAGCATCGGAAGCTTATCTTTTTCCGTTCAGCGAGAACTCTATATTTTCTTACGCAATGTTGCACAATGGAAGTTTTGCTCAATTACGTTGCATGAAGTTTGACTTTTGTCAAGTTAAAATATAGTTCGTGAAATTCTTGCTATGGTTTCAAACGAACAAGAGAAATATCGTTGTCATTACTCCTCCGTTTTGACGTTAACTTGAAGTTTCGTTTATGTCATTTGAATTCTTTATATGACCCGAATATAGTTAGAATGATACAACACTTTATTCACATAAGTGGACGTCTGAGTCTGAGAGGATCTGTAGACATTTCTGCTGTTAATTGGTCTGTCTCTTAAGTAGATGGTCGAATTTTCATCTCAACGGATATGTGGTTGCAATCGACATTACTATCGTCATCAAAATAAGAGAAGATGTTCTCTCCGTGGCCGCCATTATAGTCTCCGTTGAGGTTTTCTTCAGTACACAGAGTGTGGCAGGTGCCACTGCTATGGAACGTGTTACAGTAGTTACCTGTACCGTAACAGTCAGAGCACCAATGATCCGAATGCCACCAACCGCCTCTGTGCTTCTCTGCACAGTCAAAGTTACTGCATTGGTCGTTGTCTCGGTCATGTGTGCTGAATTGTTCGTCTTTATTAAAATGGAAATATTCACCTGTAGATATAAAAAAGGAAATTATTCTATAGACAATACGTTCATGCTGATAAAAAAGTGTCGAGTTTAGCATTCGAACACCAAGTGATCTAACGCAGTGGAAACGAAATCGTTATCAAACCAAAGGCCCGCAAATCAGGATATCAAAATGCGTTTGTCAAAGCAATTACCAATAATGAAATATTTGGTTGAATAATAAATGTTAAATGTTAAACCCCTTAAACTGGGCTCAAAACAGTATGTCCCATCATACTTTAACATGTTTGTATGCACTTTCAATGAAAGTGTTTTTTCATAAATCGCAGAACGTAGCCTAAATTTTCATTTTAACCACCAACCGTTACGGATGAATCAGGCAGACATCATGTGCGTAGATGGCACTTGAATGTAATTTTTTCATCAGCCTTGTGAGTTGTTTAAACTAATGTTATATTTGTATGATTTATCATCGCCTTTTTTAATGATGTCTGAATTAAATTTAATTGTTGTTATTGAAGTGGCATTTAAATGATAGCAGTTGTAAATTGTCTCGTAATTGCAACGTGTTATTCATGCAGAGTATATTAAGCGGCATCACTTCACAACCTCATTGATGGTTTAAGTAGAGATCAGAGTACATATAAAAGGGAACACCGGAAAACAAAGTAGTCAAATGACTATATACTTCACGGCGATGTATCACAAACACAGATTATCATTCCAACTACGAGGACAGACATGATACGTTCAGTGTCTACAGCTTACTATAGTAGCCAATTACTGTTAGCAGAGTGTTCATCCCAACGAGTTATAAGTATAAAACTCGTTCCAACCTCTGTCTCCACTGTGGCTGCCCAGTTTGTTCATTCTGTAGTTGTTGCTTTCAGATTCTATTTGAAACTCTGTAAACTCAGCATATTTATGCGATCCACTTGAAATAGTGATGTCAAGACGAAGTTCGTAGTTTTTCTGATTTGTCAGATAGTATAACTTTTCATTTCCTAACCAGAAACTGTTGCTGATATCACCAAACCCGTCTTTATATGCTTCCCAGTTTTGATAAAAGCTCTGTCCTTCATCAGTGCGACGTTGAAAGACCTGAAATGATATAGCACATAAAAACATAATATGCGTTAAAAGACCGATCAATCATATCAATTGCAGTAGTTACTGGCAAAGATGCTTCACGTAAATAAGTAGGTGAGGGAATGGTGGTAATTATTACAACTATTAATCGTTTTCTATTCTTTTACAAGAAATTTAAGATACGATCGAATAATTGTTACCAGCGCTTGTCACGTTCCTCCCTTACTTCCCTCTTCTGTGTGTAGTCTGTATTACTTATAGTTTTTAGGGTTAAAACTTATCACTGATAAACTTTAATATATTTTAAGAAAATAAGGCAAACAATACCCTGTGAACAATATAGAAAAACGTCTTCCATAAACATTAAATACTTTATTTTGCCGTACGTGATAACGGCAAAATTAGATTAATATAGTGATTTGCTACATTTATACAGCTGTAAGAATTAAATACATCCCTATTAGAAGTAAACTTTGTTGCTTTAAATGCGCTGAAAAGCGTTTGATGATTTAATTGTTCCCCTCCCCGGTTCCCGGTTGCGTCAATGTGATATGAAATGTATACATTATTTCAGCCTAAACTACAAACAAATCATTAAAACTTAATATCGTTCTCAGGTCACAAATAAAAGATATCCCTTTAATTTGTCCGTACAGTTGTTGCGTAATAAGATTATTAAGAGAAACTGTGAGTAACAATAATTTGAGAAAATTTAGGAACATTCTGAGATGTTGATATCATTTCGAAATGCACATAGTGTTAACCAATATCATTTCTACTTGTTCCGAATCTGATAGCCCATTGTCCTCAGCTGACAGTGCATTAACCTATGGATAATGGACTGCAAACTCACCGGCGGATGAACATAAGTTGATATAAATAATATTTCGGCAGGCATAATCCCGGTCCAAGTTAGATACGCCCGGTAGACGGTTGATTGACCCCTCATGATCTGCTTCTAATATATTCATACTGTTGTGCAAAAATTGAGTAGTAAGCTACCTAAGGATATGCAAAAAGGACTTACGGTCCATCCTCCACCATTATCCATTTTGCAGTAAACATTGAATCGTGAATCTGTCCATCCAGTTGGTAGGATGTAATAAACGCCATCTTGTATATGTCCAGCGTCATAAACATCCTGGCAGTCTGTATACAAGGATTCACAATTTTCACCGTCACCTTCATATCCCTCATTACAATAACATCGTCGTACTCTATCTCTGACATCACATACAGCATTGGTAATACAGATGTAGTCTTCACAGATCAGTTGGTTATTGTTACACGAACACGTTTCTGTACAGTCATCGTTTACGTAGGTTTCTCCAACCTAGAATTTGATAACCATAAATGAAAGTGTTTTTTTATTAACGTGTAATACGGGTATTGTTGCGAATTATTTTTTTGTCTGCTTTATTTTACTAAGTCAAGTGATAATGGACAAAGACTCACTGGTTTAACCAAATTCGCATCTGTTAAAAAACAGCCGCATTCGTTGCGAGGGGGGGGGGGGGGGTAATGCCATTCCTTCCATTTATTAAGAACTCCTCGTGATATTGAAATTAAAGTCATGCAAATACTCACTGGTATAACCAAGCTGGCCTCTGTTACGAAACACCCGCATTCACACTCACTGATACAGTCACTCCCTTGCATTAAGAAACCAGCTGAACAGATACAACCCTCACTACCCAAACAGTCTCTGTTACAACCAGATTGTCCGTTGGGATCTTCACATGTTGCTTGGCAACTGCAAGTTTCGTAGATCATGTTCGGTGGACACGAAGAAATCAATGAACCTGAGTAGGACAAGGAAGATATGGAAATGTTGATTTTTCGAGTTGCGTTTTCGTTTCAAAGATTCCAAGTATATACTTATTGATAAGATTGTATATAAACCAAATATATATAAATATAAGCCTCTTTATGCCATGGTAGAATCCATTGGGGCAGTTAAAGAACTTTTAAAACACTATGTATCATTCACATGCTACATGGTGATGCTTTTAATGTGAGTATAAACCATGACCTTATTTAAGACATTTTCAGTGGGTTAGCCATTTCCCAATCATGTCATTATCTAAGCGGAGCGCCGCCATCAGTTCTCGCGTAGCGTACCGAGCAGTGTTTACGAAAATTGCACTTTCCAGGTATTGTAAATTCCATTTAAACATTCTTTATATTGAGTTATTATGTTTTAGAAAGTTACACTTCAAAAAAGAAGAAAGGTAAAAAAGGATATATTAGAAGAAAAAAATATTGGGTAAAATCATTTTGTGGGGGAAGTAGGACTTTACGTGACTGTATAAGCTTTGATTTGTTCATTGTTTTAAACAAGTAATTGAAGATATAAAAGCACACTAGGGCATTCTGATGGTAGCAGTAGCCTTTATATGATGAGGAAGTCATATGGGGAATTTACGTGTAAATTCACTGTTCAAGTTCAAGTTAAAATTTATATCTCTTATGACATACAAAACTTAACTACAAGTAGTAATTAAAACAACTGGGGAAAGATGACATATGATGAACACTAGAAACAATGATGCTGCTTATCAAAGGCAGTGACCAATTGTGTACGACTGGAAAAGTATAAATAAACGTCACATGTTTATATAACAGATATTGGTATTGCTACTGTCGATAATGATGATATAGCATTGGTTTTTAAACTCTTTTGAAAAGCTCTCTGATTAAATTTCGGAAGGCAGTTTGCGCCGCATGTTATAAAAATGTTTAATAGTATTACAGAGTAGTATGTAGAGGTTAAAATGTTAAATAGATACTGAAAATTTACTGGCACACATACGATATTAACCTGATAATTAAGGTAATAATAACAAGAGTACTACTTACTACCATTGCTTTCGAGTGCACCAGTACGTGTAACCTTATATTGCCCCCATTCATCAGTGATACGAAAACCTCTATATGTTGTATAGAAAGAAACTCCATTAGATAATTCTATATCCACACGAAGTTCATAAACTGCTTGATTCGTCAAATATGATAACTTTTCATTGCCGAGCCAAAACTCAGTTGAGAGAAATCCAAATCCATCTTTATACTTTGACCAACTCCTGTTGAAATTCACAGCACCGCTGTCGCGACGTTGTATGACCTACAGTGAAAAAGAAACTGATTCAAGAAATATTGAAAATTAAATATATTTCTTATAGTTACACAATATTGACCAGGATGTATTTAAATATGTGTACTTAATATTTTTTTTTGAGAATGATTGTCTCTGAAAATGATAGCTTCAGGCCCAACGTTTTAATCATTCAGGAAGGTGTGATGTCTGTGTGATGTTTGTTCTCATACGTTCCATAAACATTTTCAAGTTTCCTTTCGAACTTACCGTCCACCCACCATCACTAATGTCGTGGTTACAGTACACCTCAAATGGCTCTTGAAATCCATCTGGCTTGATAATGTATACTCCGTTAGAGTTGGACGTAGAACATTGAAGTTGAATATCTCGACAGTCCTTCGGATATTCAGAACGTTGGAAAAAGTAGTTTTGAGCAACTGGAAGAGTGCAAAAAAGATGTATATGAGATGATGTATATCAAATCTGACTTTTTCCGCAATTTAGTGTACCACACTACAGTAATCGAAAAAAGGTAGAGGTCAAGGGGAAGAAATCATAACCGGCTTAGGTCTATTGAAATTAATTATAATGACAAATGACAAAAATTAAAATAAATTACAAAATTACAATACATGAAATTATGTTAAAACTGTTGACAATAAATCAGAAAACATAAACATAATATTTTTTTCTGCTTTGAATTAAATTTATAACCATAAGAAAAATCAAATGAGTTGTCACTGCACGTAACTTTCTTAGTTAGATTAAAGTGTATCCAGGTATAAGAAACTATGATATGCCCGAAAAGCTAATGCAAAATATAACTTTAAGGAGTTCTGTCGGTATTAATAGGCGCAACTTTATGATGTACCCATATTTGATGTATTTGGCATAAGTTTGAGAATATCTAATGTAACTCGACAAATGACGGTTAAATCAGGTCATTTGTATAAGTGTCCAACAGGAATTAACTACTGTCGATCTTGGTTTTCAAATTATTCTTCTTTATAACAATTTGTATAGGTCAGAATTATTATATCGCATTTTCGAAGCAAGCCATAGGTTCACTAATTCTCACAATGAACAACCGCAAAATGTAACTATTACTATAAAGCCGTTTCTTGAAACTATTATTTGCTTCATATATGCATTATTGCAGGCATTTAGAATTGATATTGAGCCGGGCAAAAACATAATTCAGGTACAATGAACGGTGACATCTTACTTTGAGTATCATCTGCATCTACAGGTAGACTTTTCCTTGGGTTACCCAGTTCCTAGAACAATAAGTAAAAGATAAAATCAATGGTCAAACTGTTCTCTCAACTTACTACTATCTTAAATTGTATATACCTTTGTTGTTAATTAACACCTAGAGCAAATGTATTTATCATCACTGTAACATCATGCATAGAAACGAAACTTGTTGTTAAAACTGGGTTAGTCAAACTGGTTGATAGCCCAAGTTTTGTCTTGCTGAATTCAATAAAAGAATTCGATATACATATTAATA
>JAIPMN010019559.1:0-11453 GCA_020650975.1 Apostichopus californicus
ATCTATCTATCTATATATATATCTATATATATATATATCATCTTTACCTTCTTACCTTCTTTATTCAATATTTTTGTCAGTGTTGTATTATTGGTGTGTAATGTTTCTTGTCTTTCATCGTGAACTTCTGATTGTTTACAACTCCATAAGGAAAATTTGTAGATCTTCATAGTCATGTGATCACTCTCCATGATGTATAACGATTCGGCTGAAATGTCCTGCATTTTGTTAATCATTTTCGCAAGATTGGATTTATCGCATCGCTTGCAAACTTTCATCCTGAAGGATTTTGCTTCAGAGGTATTTAGGCTCAAAAGTGTCCTTTTACAGAGGAAGAGAGAATCAGAGGCGGAAGAAATATATTTTATGCTAAAACTAAAATGTGTTCCGAATGATTTTCTTCTACTAAATTTAAAATAATATTTTTTTGTCTCACAGTTTAAGGGAGCCGACGAATTACATTGTGATCCATCTAAGGGCTATGGCTATCGAATTTACTACTCCTCGGGAGAGAATAAATCGTACGCTGGGAGCATGAACATCACCAACCAAAAACTGACTAAAGCAACCTTGCTGGGCTTGCATGAATGCACTGAATACAGTATAAGTATGACTGTAATAAACATAGCCGAGGTGGAAAGCGACCAAGGAACGCCGTTAAAGCAAGTCACTGATTCACAGAGTGAGTATTTACATCAGTAGACATAGAGGCAGGGAAATGAGTTCGGGTTATTCAGATGAACCTCCTTCCTCAACTGGAAACATTTTTTGTTTTAATTATCCGAGTGAACATAACCTGTAACTTGCAGTTTCTCATGTAATAATCACCCCCCTCCGCCCACCCCATCCCGTCTGCCCACCCCATACCCTCCCCCTAATTGTACCAATGGAAAAAACTCTCACTTTATCAATAAAATACCTACAGGTGTAGTGCAATAACAATGGGAAGAGGCAGGGCGAGCGGGTCAGTGGAATAGCATCCCCTGCAACCGGGGTCAGTTAGGGTGCCGGGAAAATATGGAGGGATCCGAGAAAATTTACGATAAAGAATAGTGTATTTTTCATTATCATATTGTTGTTATGGAAAAATGCAAAGTGCAACTTGGGGGCCTGGCTCTCAACATCCCTGAAAGTAATGGAGAGAGGGAGGTGGGGTGGGGGGGGGGGGAGTGCGTGGGTGGGTGTACATTGTAGAGTTACAGTTTACAGGAATAAAAACTGCAGTAGTTTAATGAATGAGCGGGAGTGAGTAGAACGTTGAGATGAAGAAGGGATTGGATGCAGGGGTGGATCTAAGAGTGGGAAAGTGGAAAATTGGATGAAATTTTAAGGTTTTTTTTTGGTCAGGGCACGCATCTGAATTTGGCACATGTGAAAGAAGTACCGACAAGGTAACTTTAATAAAGAAAGGAGGAGGGGTAGTACGGCAAGAAACCCAATTTCCACCGTAGTTGAGCGCTACTGGGATTTTTTGCTATAGGATAACATATAAGCCAACCAACAAAAAGAATGTAACATCACATTATCTTGTTCACTTTATTCTTCTCTTTAATTTTTCATTTTTTTATTGTCAGATCCGGAAATTGCACCTAAAATAAAGTCCATTGCACCTATTAAGAAAACTACAGATCAACTCTTAGTAACGTGGACGGTAAGAAACGTGACCAGTTTTATTTATTACATTCCCATTTAGAATCGAACGGGACTTTGAAGCAGTTAGACGAAACTTAATCTGTTAGCTATCCTTACCCAGACCTTCAACGAGAAATACATGCTTATCTATACTACAAAAAGCATGAGAGTGTATATGTACAACTTAGAGAGCCTGGTGTTTCGATGCTAGCAAGATCCTAGTGGAGACAAGGGTCTAGCTGGAACATAAATGTGTGATAGAAATACAATATGGCGTATATACAGCATTGTTATTTAAATGCTGAGAGGGGCAAGGACCGAGCGATGTAAGAGATTGGTTGTCCTATAGTTTCCATATTTTTATTCAGCTATAGTTGAGCTGTATAAGTGCAAAACGGATTCATAGTTTGACCAAAGCAAACGGTCAGGGTTGTGGCCCCTGGTTCCCCATACATCATTTACACAGACTTGTAAACAATAGTGAGTTTGCGACAATTCTTCAACAAGACTAAACAATTTACTTCTCGTAAGCCTTTCTGCACTTTTCTCATCAACCTTGCTACTCTATCACTGCATTGCCAGCAACGGTGTTAAGATAGGTTTAGGCCTATGTGCTCATAGCAAGCACAATTAATGCACTTAATCTTTCTTCTTTGTCAAATATGTATTTTGCTTTAATTTTTTTTTCTTTTTATACTTTTTTTATGGTGAACGTAAACAATTTGTGTAAAGAGAACAAGGTAGATATTATAGGTAATTTTACAAAGTGTTTTAGAAACAGCCATGGTATACCCCATATGTGTTGAGGAATAGAACAATTTAGTATAACTAAGGGAGAAGAAATACAAATTTAAACACAAGAGTCACGGTAATGTAATTCGGTTTTCTTGCTCAATTCTCCAATCTTGTCGCATAGCAATGATATCTTCCATTTTTAATAAAAATAATCTTTAACTGTGTGCGGTAAGTGTTTCATGTACAAATGTGTCTCTTTATCACATAATACAAAATGATGCTTGAGCGTGCTTTTCATTTACTACAACAAGCCAAATATATATATATTTGAGTCTTCATATGGCAAAAAACGATCTTGTAAAACATGAGCGCAGATCCTGGTGGGGACAGCGCGACGCGTCCCCACCAACTTTTTCAGTGGTGGGGACATGATATACCGTGTCCCAACCAATTTGTCTTGACCAAAAGCTGCATATCAAATTCCCCTGTTTTGAACTTGGCGCATTTTGATCAAGCATTGTGCAAATTACATGTAGCAGTTCTCATTTTATCATATTTATCCAGTTGTTAAATGTTGGACGGAAATCGCATTTGCTGCAGTTTATAATTGTTTTCTGGGAGAGGACCCATCGTATAAAAAAGTCTACTTGGATTATTTGTCCCCTGATTTTTTTCTGCAGACGCCCATGTATTTCCCCAAACTAAATTTCTAAGCCATGAGATCTAAAATTTAAGGAGATTGGGAGCACCATTGGGGTCTGGAAAGTGTTATTTCCGGCGATCTGGGAGGTATATTTGCCAACAAATTTCTTGTACGCTTCGCGCGAAACCCATGGTCGCGCTCCGCTTAGATAGTATCAGAGAACAGACATCCCCACCATTATCCAAGGCTGATCTGCGCCCATGTTGGAAAACACAACACGCTCATGATTGTTTTATTACTCTAGTGTAACAGGTAGGTATAGCCGTGCGTTATATCCGTTTTGAAATTTCCTTGTTCGCGTCACGATTTTCGCAACTTTGCCTCAAACCAACTTAAAGAAGAATCAAAACTGTCTGCCTGAAGATGGCGTGGTATCTCCACGAAAGCTGGTAATCGACACCGAATAACAATATTTTCAACAGGAGGTCCTAATGATTGAGGTAGGCCATTTTGCCATTTCCTATTCTCGAATAATTGATAAACAGAAGCCAGTTTCTATAAATGTTATCCTGTAAAAATCAGGTAATTTAGGTAGTATACTTCTACCACGTTATAAAAATAAACACGATTGCATATGCTTGTTCCATTTTGAAAATGTGTATCTTTCACGTATATGTTATGGATACCTTGTACATACAACATGATTTCATATTATTTGCCCTGTGATATGTAGTTATACTTATACCCCCCCCCCCAAAAAAAAAAATATTATTAAACTTTACTTACATGCTGATATTTATATTGGGAATACTTTCAAACCATTGAACGTAAAAGGTGATAATAGCACTGAAAGTATGCGAAGTACACATTATCTGAAGTCATTTTCCTTCAGTAAGTAATGTCACTTTTACATTCTGTAGAATATTTACCACGAATTACTGTTCATTAATCAGGTAAGATGTTTCAAATGTTTGTCAGTGTGACTATTCCACACCACCGGATTCTGTAAAAGGTTACTCTGGCAGCGGTGGGATTCGAACCCACGCCATCGAAATGACTGGTGCCTTAAACCAGCGCCTTAGACCGCTCGGCCACGCTACCCATGTTAAATTATTGTAGACGAACAAATACTCATCACAGTATAATTGCTAAAGAAAGATGATTTTTGTCTATAAAGTATACTCTGACAGAAACAGTCAGGTCTGCATGTTCTAAAAATAGAAAATTAAGCATTACACATTATCTGAAGTCATTTTCCTTCAGTATCAAAACACATTATTAGTAAGTAATGTCACTTTTATATTTTGTAGAACACATTTTTACCACGAATTACTGTTCATTAATCAGGTAAGGTGATTCAAATGTTTGTCAGTGTGACTATTCCACACCACTGGATTCTGTAAAAGGATTCTCTGGCAGCGGTGGGATTCGAACCCACGCCATCGAAATGACTGGTGCCTTAAACCAGCGCCTTAGACCGCTCGGCCACGCTACCCATGTTAAATTATTGTAGACGAACAAATACTCATCGCAGTATAATTGCTAAAGAAAGATGATGTTTGCCTATTAAGTATATACTCTGGCAGAAACAGTCAGGTCTGCCATGTTCTAAAAATAGCAGATTACGTATACAGTAAGACTTCTAATCTCATTTTCGGTCATAAAACTGGTATGATTTGTTGGCGTTACAAACGATTATTTAGAATATAAATCACGATTAACACGATAAACACGATTGCATATGCTTGTTACATTTTGAAAATGTGTATCTTTCACATATATGGTATGGATACTTTGTACATACAATATGATTTCATATTATTTGCCCTGTGATATAGTTATACTTATACAACAAATTAAAAATATTATTAAACTTTACTTACATGCTGATATTTATATTTGTAATACTTTCAAACCATTGAACGTAAAAGGTGATGATAACACTGGAAGTATGCGAAGTACACATTATCTGAAGTCATTTTCCTTCAGTATCAAAATACATTATTAGTAAGTAATGTCACTTTTATATTTTGTAGAACTCATTTTTACCACGAATTACTGTTCATTAATCAGGTAATATGATTCAAATGTTTGTCAGTGTGACTATTCCACACCACCGGATTCTGTAAAAGGATTCTCTGGCAGCGGTGGGATTCGAACCCACGCCATCGAAATGACTGGTGCCTTAAACCAGCGCCTTAGACCGCTCGGCCACGCTACCCATGTTAAATAATTGTAGACGAACAAATACTCATCGCAGTATAATTGCTAAAGAAAGATGATTGTTTGTCTATTAAGTATACTCTGATAGAAACAGTCAGGTCTGCATGTTCTAAAAATAGAAGATTACATAATACCGTAAGACTTCTGATCTCATTTTAGGTCATGACACTAATATGAGTTTGTGTGCGTTACAAACTATTATTTAGAATATAAAACACGATAAACACGATTGCATATGCTTGTTCCATTTTGAAAATATGTGTCTTTCACATATATGGTATGGATACCTTGTACATACAATATGATTTTATATTATTTGTCCTGTGATATGTAGTTATACTTAAACAAAATTAAAATATTATAGAACTTTACTAACATGCTGATATTTATATTGGTGATACTTTCAAACCATTTTTCCTAAAAGGTTATTATAACAATGTAAAATATGCGAAGTACACATTATCTGAAGTCATTTTCCTTCAGTATCAAAATACATTATTAGTAAGTAATGTCACTTTTATATTTTGTAGAACACATTTTTACCACGAATTACTGTTCATTAATCAGGTAATATGATTCAAATGTTTGTCAGTGTGACTATTCCACATGACTGGATTCTGTAAAAGGATTCTCTGGCAGCGGTGGGATTCGAACCCACGCCATCGAAATGACTGGTGCCTTAAACCAGCGCCTTAGACCGCTCGGCCACGCTACCCATGTTAAATTATTGTAGAAGAACAAATACTCATCGCAGTATAATTGCTAAAGAATGATGATGTTAGCCATATTAAGTATATATTCTGGCAGAAACAGTCAGGTCTGCCATGTTCTAAACATAGAAGATGACGTAATACTGTAAGACTTCTGATCTCATTTTCGGTCATGACACTGGTATGATTTTGTGTGCGTTACAAACGATTATTTAGAATATAAACCACTATTTACACGACTAGAACGATTACATATGTTTGTTCTATTTTGAAAATGTGTATCTTTCACATATATGGTATGGATACCTTGTACATGCAATATGATTTCATAATATTTACCATGTGATATGTAGTTATACTTATACAAAAAAAAATTATTAAACTTTACTTATACATGCTGCTATTGATATTGGTAATACTTTCAAACCATTGAACGTAAAAGGTTATGATAACACTGCAAGTATGCGAAGTACACATTATCTGAAGTAATTTTCCTTCAGTATCAAAACACATTATTAGTACGTAATGTCACTTTTATATTTTGTAGAACTCATTTTTACCACGAATTACTGTTCATTAATCAGGTAAGATGTTTCAAATGTTTGTCAGTGTGACTATTCCACACCACCGGATTCTGTAAAAGAAATCTCTGGCAGCGGTGGGATTCGAACCCACGCCATCGAAAGGACTGGTGCCTTAAACCAGCGCCTTTTTTCTCTTTTATTGAAAGATGACCCCACTGGCTCACCCATATGCAAACAGTAATGACAGTAGTATACAACGATTTGAAAGTAGAGTAAAAATAAAAATGAGGCTATATAGCAAATAAACCAGCGAACAAGCAAATAATATAGCAAATAAACCAGGCTATATAAACCAGCGCCTTAGACCGCTCGGCCACGCTACCCATGTTAAATTATTGTAACCGAATAAATACTCATCGCAATATCTTTGCTAAAGAAAGTTGATTGTTGTCTATATTCTCTGATAGAAACAGTCAGGTCTGCATGTTCTCAATATAGAAGATTACGCATTACACATTATCCGAAGTCATTTGCCTTCAGTATCAAAACACATTATTAGTAAGTAATGTCACTTTTATATTTTGTAGAATTCATTTTTACCACGAATTACTGTTCATTAATCAGGTAAGGTGTTTCAAATGTTTGTCAGTGTGACTATTCCACACCACTGGATTCTGTAAAAGGTTACTCTGGCAGCGGTGGGATTCGAACCCACGCCATCGAAATGACTGGTGCCTTAAACCAGCGCCTTAGACCGCTCGGCCACGCTACCCATGTTAAATAATTATAGACGAACTAATACTAATCGCAGCATCATTTCTAAAGAAAGATGATTTTTGTCTATTAAATATACTCTGATAGAAACAGTCAGGTCTGCATGTTCTGAAAATAGAAGATTACGTATGCCGTAAGACTTCTAATCTCATTTTCGGTCATGACACTAGTATGATTTTATGTACGTTACAAACGATTATTTAGAATATAAATCACGGTTCACACGATAAACACGATTGCATATGCTTGTTCCATTTTGAAAATGTGTATATTGCACATATATGGCATGAATACCTTTTACATACAATATGATTCATATTATTTGCCCTGTGATATGTAGTTATACTTATACCCAAACAAATTAAAAAATTATTAAACTTTACTTACATGCTGATATTTATCTTGGGAATACTTTCAAACCATTGAACGTAAAAGGTGATGATAACACTGGAAGTATGCGAAGTACACATTATCTGAAGTCATTTTCCTTCAGTATCAAAAGACATTATTAGTAAGTAATGTCACTTTTATATTTTGTAGAAAACATTTTTACCACGAATTACTGTTCATTAATCAGGTAAGATGTTTCAAATGTTTGTCAGTGTGACTATTCCACACCACTGGATTCTGTAAAAGGATTCTCTGGCAGCGGATTCGAACCCACGCCATCGAAATGACTGGTGCCTTAAACCAGCGCCTTAGACCGCTCGGCCACGCTACCCATGTTCATTAATTGTAGACGAACAAATACTCATCGCAGTATCATTGCTACAGAAAGATGATTGTTTGTCTATTAAGTATACTCTGACAGAAACAGTCAGGGTCTGCATGTTCTAAAAATAGAAGATTACGTATACCGTAAGACTTCTGATCTCATTTTAGGTCATGACACTGGTATGATTTTGTGTGCGTTACAAACTATTATTTAGAATAGAAATCACGATTAACACGATAAACACGATTGCATATGCTTGTTACATTTTGAAAATGTGTGTCTTTCACATATATGGTATGGATACCTTGTACATACAATATGATTTTATATTATTTGTCCTGTGATATGTAGTTATACTTAAACCAAACAAAATTAAAATATTATAGAACTTTACTAACATGCTGATATTTATATTGGTCATACTTTCAAACCATTTGAATGTAAAAGGTGATGATAACACTGGAAGTATGCGAATTATTCATTATCTTAAGTCATTTTCCTTCAGTATCAAAACACATACTAAGTAAGTAATGTCACTTTTATATTTTGTAGAACTCATTTTTACCACGAATTACTGTTCAATAATCAGGTAAGAAAATTCAAATGTTTGTCAGTGTGACTATTCCACACCACCGGATTTTTCGGTAAAAGGTGACTCTGGCAGCGGTGGGATTCGAACCCACGCCATCGAAATGACTGGTGCCTTAAACCAGCGCCTTAGACCGCTCGGCCACGCTACCCATGTAATTAATGGTAGACGAACAAATACTCATCGCAGTATAATTGCTAAGAAAAGATGCTTTGTCTCTTAAATATACTCATGAATACATGAAATTAATGATTCTGTTCCTTCTTTTTCCAGTTTGAGGGAGAGAAGAAACTTCACTGTAACCCGAAGAAAGGCTATATATTCCATATTTACTATACCTCTAAGTTAGACCCTAAGGATACAGGGGTGGTGAATAAAACAGGACCGACCTCTAAAACATCTATAAAATTGACCGGACTCAAAGGTTGCACCGAGTACAGTGTTTCAATGAGTGTTGATAATGCATTGCACCATGAGAGTGTAAAAGAAACACCAGTATCGCAGAATACACTCGCTAAAAGTAAGTATTTCTATATTAGCCCTGATTATAGCTGTGAGTATCTGATTATAGCTGTGAGTATCTGATTATAGCTCTGAATATCTATTATAACTCTGAGTATCTGATATAGCTGTGAGTATCTGATTATAGCTGTGAGTATCTGATTATAGCTCTGAGTATCTGATTAAAGCTCTGAGTATCTGATTGTAGCTCTGAGTAACTGATTATAGCTCTGAGTATGTGATTAAAGCTCTCTGAGTATGTGATTAAAGCTCTGAGTATCTGATTAAAGCTATGAGTATCTGTTATGTATATATTATCAGATTGTGATGTCAGCTACTACTATACTAGTGGGTAATCATGGTTTACACCAATGGTGTACCAGTGATGCATGAGCGGTGTACCAGTGATGTAATACTTGGGTACCAGTAGTGCATGAGCGGTGTGCCAGTGATGTGCCAATTGTGTACAAATGGTGCATGAGCGGTGTACCAGTGATGAGCCAATTGTGTACCAGTAGTGCATGGGCGGTGTACCAGTGATGTGCCAATTGTGTACCCGTTGTGCGCCAGTTGTCTTCCATGAGTATACCAGTGTTGTGCCGTGGTGTACTAGTGGTGTACCGGTTGTGTGTCAGTTGCGTATCAATGGTGCAGACAACTTGAGTGATGGCGAGGTCGAAGGAGAGGGAAGGGAACTGTTTCTTCTCCATCAGAATCATAACAGCTTATTTAAAAAGAAATGTTTAAATTTGATCGTTTTCACACTTCAAAGAGGTTTTATTACAATGGAGACGGTGAACTAATCGTATCTTAGTTTGCGATTTAAAATGTAGATGATTGTTTAAATGGATTTGAAATAAAAGTCTGTATATAGCTAACTGTATATCTAATCAATGCATGTGCTATGCGATCGGGAAATCGAGGAATCGTATCTCAAGGCACCATTTTACACCATTGTTCTACATGAATTTTCATAACAGTAAAAACAACTTCTATTTCAACTTCAGAACCCAAATCAGGACCGGAAATTACTTCAGTAGTTAGGTCACTGGATGATTCATCAAAACTAACTGTGAATTGGAAGGTATGTGAATGCGATACCGATCTTCGCTTGTATACTCTTTCGCCTCGGTTTATTTCTTCACGGTTTCGGTTTATATATTCGGTTTCGGTTTATTTCGTCACGACATGTACGTATAGGTATATACATGTATATATACTGTAACTTACTTAACACCGTACAATATCCAACCGTGAAAAGCAGAATTCTGCTAAAAATCTTTACAAGCTATAGTCGTATAACATGAGCACCCCCAAAATGGTTTATGGTATTTGGTTTATGGGTATTTTGGTTTGTGGTCTATAGTTTTATGGTTTTATGGTTTTATGGTTTATGGGTGTTTAATGGTTTATGGTTTTTTATGGTTTATGGTTTTATGGTATTTTGGTTTATGGTATTTAAAATGTAAGTCTATATTGATATCTCTCGTGCATAAATTGAGATCCTACTAGCTCTTAAATATTTCATCCTGCCGAGGAAAAGTATTACCGTACATTTACAACCAGATCCAGCAAGTGAATAAAAAATTGGAATTTTTTTATGCATTTACCTCTCCTCCCTCCCAACCCCACTGAAGAAAATTATGAAATCAGCTATTAAAATGATTGATCGATGATAATAATCATAGCTCTCAAAATTTAGTCCAGACTAATTTGTATTCGAAAGTAATCTCTGCAACATTTCTCACCATTCACGTTATAATTATATTCATTCCTTTAACAGTTTGAAGGGGAAGACAAATTGCAGTGTGAACCCGTCCTTGGTTACAACTTTACTATTTACTACGCCTCTGAGAATGACATGTCAAAGGTCATGACAAAAGTTGTCACAAACAAGTCCCCAAAGACGTTGGTACTCACCAACCTGACCTCCTGCACTGAGTATCATGTCACAATGTCTGTCACAAACTTTGCTGGATTAGAGGGCGCTCCAAGTGAACCTTTTCGTCAAATAACAAATTCAGATGGTTTGTGATAAAAAATATATATTTATATATTTCCATTTATGAGTTCGGTTGAGAGGGCAATATTACGAAAATGACACAATGTACCGTTAAGTTTTTAAAACAAATGCCGGAAATTTAAAAAAAAAAAAGGTACTTTCATTGATTTATATACGAATCTGAGACATTTTCCCAAAAACCTGTAACAGATATATAATGGCTGAAGGCATGCACTTAAAGGAAGGTAAAGAAAATGTTTCCACCTTCTTGATATGTTATAGCTACCGCTTGGACATGTCTCTCATTCCCTGAAAATTTGTATATTAGAGTCCTTCCGCGAAATTATCGCTACTATGATCAGACTGTTGCAACCAGGGGGTAGGAGCGGGGGGGGGGGGGGTAAC
>JAIPMN010019560.1:0-10648 GCA_020650975.1 Apostichopus californicus
GTATCTTACTTGAATTTAAAGATTGGAGCAGTATGCCACAGCTGATAGTGTTCTTCTGGGTTTGGTCCAACTGTCAAGGGGTGATCTTTATCAAACAGTTTGGTTGAAAATACTGGTGCTTCATCCATGTATGTATATGAAGTCCCGGTCTAGAAGAAAAAATGTAGACATATTTTGAGGGGAAGTTCTCTAATATGTCATGATCCTTATAGCTATTACTTGGAAGATTGGTAGGTACTTTAATCATCTGTCCTTAGAGGTAATTATTAATCAATAAATCAACAATATTTGCAAAACTATATTTCATTGACAGTTAGAAACACTTCAACATGACTGGCATGAACAGTGACAGATACAAGAATTTTCACATACCATTTCTAGTTCCACATTTTCTGGAGTAACTTGGATTGGTTTGGCAACATCAATTGCCATAACTGCACCAAAGATGAAACCACTCACATTGCTGTATGTTGACCAAACCCTCTCACTTACACCAAGTCCTTTACCAGCAAATGCGGTCTATAAAATTAACAAAATGGAAAGATTAAGGCAATAGGGTTACAGATTTCACCTAGGTCAAGCAACTATATAAACTTTAATTGACCACATTGGTAATAGGCTAGTAAAAACGTTTAAAGAGTTATGAATAAATTACAGAAGAAACCAATTTCATAAATGTCTCGTCATGTATAAAAAACATCGAAGGAATCTTACCCCAAGGATGTAATCATCTGCTGCCATCATTGGTCGTGATGGCTGAAGGAGAAGGCCATCAGAGTTTATTGTTCTAAATGGGAAAAAAGAACATGGAAAGGCAACTTTTCTCAGGTTTAAATCACGTTAAACATCGATTTTTTGCTATAGCCTATTTCCTTGTTCACAGTGTTAATTAGTATCAAACTAGAGAAGAACACCAGATCAAGTGAATGTAATGAATGCAGAGATCAAATGAATATTGTTCACTGATGAATATGGTTTCATAATATAGAAGTTAACATTTATTATTTAAGGCAAAACTTGTTAAAGGGATGGGGATAGATGAATTATAATTATGTCATTGACCTGAATCTAACTTAAGTTGATTAATTGTTCCAATAGCTTTTGCCAATAACAATTATTGAGAATACTTAATTTGAAATATTATAAAATGACAAGTTTTTTAAATTAGAAACTTGTTGAGTGACAGCTAGCATATCAAAGTAGAGAAATATCTAATGCGTTACTTTTATTTCCAGTTTTTTATTCTTTGCGGGAACATTAGTGAACATTGTTTGGTGAAGTTCAGTTTAGTTCTGTGCAAAAGGCTCTATAGGTCTTCAACGAAACATACCTGGCATCCAGGTAATGAAACCTGCTTTTTGATTGAAAACTAGTTTTCTGGTTTCCCCATATTTTATGAATGATGATTACCTGTTGATCCGAGTTACATTTTCAAATCCAATCCTGTCACTGGGACCTACTGGACCAGTACTGTATATTGCAATGACTGTTTGTAATCCAGGATATGGCTCTGGTTGGTATTTTGCTTAATTGGGAAAAGAAATATACATTTTCTCCATCAACCATGTGCAAATTACATTCAAAGATTTTCATGGAACAGTACATAAAATTTTCGGTCTCTAGAGAACATTCATCACATGACAGTTCAGTCTCATACTTTCAATTTAAGTGCTGCCTTGTCCCTTAAGCAGTACAGCTTCCTTAAATTGAAAGGGAAACAACTAAGTAAATCATGAACATCACCATCAATGCCCAGTTCATATGAATCACAAAATTATCCTGGTAATACACTACTTTGGAGTACCAGAAACTTGAGCTAACTCTTTGGTTTGGTTTGGTCTCCATGAAAAGCGAGCGCAAAGAATGAATGTCATTAAACTGTAATGAATGGAGTATCTTTTCAGCAGTATACATATAGTGGCACCAGGGATGAATCAAGGATTTTATAAGGAGGCTGGGAGGGGGTGTGGCTCAGTAATTGTTGAAGTCGACCCCAATGAAGGGTCTGGGAGTTCATCTGCAGCAAAATTAAAACTTTAGACATCAAATGGTGCATTATTGGGCATATTTAGTTGATATAAATTAGGTCTATAAGGTCTAAGCACAAGGTTTTGCTACTAGCTACTTGGAATTTTTGTGTTAGTTGAACAGTTCCCTTCCCCAAAGTATAAAATCCTGGATTCAATCCTCCATACCATAAAAGGGTTAAATAATAGCAAATATTAAAGTAGCTTATGTAATTGTCTTACGACTATGATCATTGGCTGGGTTAGTTCTGAAGTTATCCTTGAATGGTCTGATGTCCAGGGCATGGTGAATAATAGACCAATCTTCCACTGGTCATTTCCTGGATGGTAATCATCACTAGCTCTTGCCTTGAAGAGAAGAAGAAGAATGAAGATGATAAGCATTGTGTAGAAGAGAAAGTCAAATAGCTATTCAAACTCCCACCATGAGTTACATTAGTCATTCTATGTCTGTAAGATTGTTATGAATCAATGCCTAAATCCAAAGCATTGAAACTTTACTAGATTTGATTTAAATAATTTGTGAAAGAACAATTGTTCTGTAAGATAGGGCCTATAGATCATTTACTCTGGTATTCCAAAAAATATTACTCTATTTAAATCTCAAAATTTCCTATATATGCTTGCCCCAAAGAAATATACAAATATAACATGCATTATACTTTGTGGGACAGAAAGGTTTCTGTATAAGATTCATTGGCCATCAGTCCTGCACTAAGATCATAGATCTGTTCTCCTTATATTGTGTGTGGATATAATATGTCTTGATTAGAACACAATTGGAAAGGTCTGCAATTTAAAGAAATTAAATATTAATAATTAGTGAGTAATAATTAACTTCAGTAACTTGTATTCCTCCTCAGGAATATCTTACCTGTGTTACATGTGGTATCTCCACTGTCTGTAGTAAGTGTCTCGCCATTGGCATACAGTACTGTATGGGAAGACCGTTTCTCATGGCTCCTTTACCCATGTCCATCAACCATTTACGGGCTACAGTTACGTTTTCTAGGGTGCAGCTCATATCCTCAAACTGATGGTTTAGCCAATCCTAATAAGGCATGAAAGCACCAGCTCAAGTACATAATCTATTTACTAAATTCATATCTAAAGTATTGAAAACTACTTTAGAAATATTCAAGAACAATTTAATCTCAGTTATATTTTTCCCATCCTAAAGTTGTAACATAACTGGATTATGATCATGACAAAATTCGTATTTCAGCCTTCGTAAAAATTTGTAAAGAAAATCGTAATGCAGTAACATACATGTCACATATATTGCACTTAATTATTGATATAATATTTGTATTGTCAAAGCATTAAAAGGAAACATAACAAAAGCATGAAAGGTTGATTGATTAGGACACTCCCTTGAGAAAGTAAGAAATATGAACCCTGGATTAATATTAAACAGTTATAGTATAAATATAAAAAATTATGTAAGTTGCATAGATTTTCCTGCCTAAGTAAGCGTCATTAAGAATTACTGTATGTGCAAACAGCAAATGATAGATGTATTTGGATATATGTAACAAATTACAGCGTTAAATCTATAACACAGATTTTGTTTTGCTGATGTGAAGGAGTTGTACCTGTTCATTAAGAATAAGCCCCCAATCCTTCTTGGCTGATGACAACAGGAAGTTCCAAAATTCCTGACAGTGTAAACAATCATACAGAATTATGAAACAATGTTATTAGCATATATCTCTGTCAAGCTTGAGTTTATGACATTGAAGCAATTTTAATCTGACAATATAGCTTAGCTTTCAATGGAAATTACCAAACACATGTTAGCAACCATAGGAATAACAGACTAACTGCAGGGATGACTTTCCATGTTGTAGTAAATTACTGTTTATAAATACCATTCATTCACAATTAATGTAGAATGATGTTCAAATTTGTAAAAAGTTGGCAAAATGAGTTTCAAACATACATCTTGCAATACTGAGCAACATGAACATTGGTTATTTTAGTTGTAAACTGTCATGATTTGTGATCATAGAAGTCTCACCTCATCTTGAGGTATTGCTCGTATAAGTTCCACTATAAAGTCAAATGCTCCCCCATTTTTCTTAGCATAATCTGTTGCTGGATCCCTGCAGTATAAAGTAAAAAAACTCATCTATTACTGGATCACTGTAGTATAAAGTATACAAACTGAGATGTGAGAGATTCAAACAAGTATTTCATAAAGTATATATATTATTTCTCTCTTGGTATAAAGTTTAAATATATTGCTCACTTCTCTCTGCCTAATTACCAATTTATTTTTTTGACATGTTCGGTTAGCTGTAAGATACTCTTATTAATGACATTTCATCCACAATTCCTGTCATGTCCTGCCTCTGTTCCCCTCATGACCTGTGTAAATTTGTTCACTTGCTTGCAGGAAGAAGTAGTTTTTACATCTTGGGAATTCTCACTGCAGCACTATATGTAACAGCACTATTTAGTAAGTAGACTATTAAGAGCAATGGAGAAACTGTTTGGTTGATGGTGGATGAAGCAATAAAGTGCAATGGAATAAAATTGGACGTCAAAATCAAGATTTCAATGTAAGGATTTATTTATGCAAACGAAATATCTCAAATTGATTTATTTATAACATATAACATAAATGTTATGACACTTACCAGTACTTGTTGTGTGCTGCAATTGGATAACCTAAGGTTTTATATACATAGCTGTAAGAAGGCAAATAAATTTGTTTTAAATGTAGAAGTGCATAAATCAAAACTCAACACTTACAGATTCCTTGAAAAATTGATAAAGGTTATGAAACATATTGACTTGATGATGCTTGGTGTCACATTAACAGTTGCTCATAAACACACACACAATGTAAATATAGGATGATTAGACATCCAACTTGTATGAGCTCTGTAACAACGTAAACGGCTGACGCAGTCAAACTAATTGTGTATTCAGATAATATTAGCCCTTAAATGTGGCCTGCAATAAACACCACAGCCTATAGCAAAATGGTTTCACATGGCCGGTAATTCATCAAGCACTTTCAGCTGTAAATCACATTCTTGATATCTTTATAATTTGTCTTACCTTGAGTTATGGGGAAATACAGAGGGCATGGCAGTCCAGTTCTTGACACCAGAACTTATAAGTCCTTTGTAATACCACCAAGAGTCAATTTGGTAATACCTGCCATGAATGAAATTGTAATAATATACTTGGAATTTTCAATTAAGAGCGAATAAACTTATGGTTAGAATGGATTTGAACCAGTGACCTCTGGATCATTACATTTTTCCCAATCAGCTTTCTGTTATTCCTTTACTTATATAAATTTATATTTGGTTATACATCATTGTAACTGTTTAATTCAGTTTGCAAAGATTTTGAAATTAGACTGCTAGTTCTCATTAAGCTTGCAATTTGAATGGAGTAACGGGTGTACAGTTTATAAGCTTTGCATTGCATCATCTCATGGCACAAAATAAAATGTCTGCACTGAAAAGAATATTTTAAGCATTTAGAACATGCTCAAAGTACTGACAGTAGACAAATGTGGCTAAATTGGTTATTAGCGTTAAAGGTTGTTGGTACTGCTCTCAAATATGCTAGAGATCCATATAATCGTCACACAATCTCGAATTTTAACAAGTATTTTGCTGCCCCTCTATCTATCCATAATGAGATATTTAATTGTCCATTTTGTCACACCTCAATGCCTTGGCATACCTTGTAGGATCGGAGCGTCAAGGAGATCTAGTACTAACTTTAAGAACTCTCAGCCTGCTCAACTTTGGGGCCAACACCAGTGACCTTTAATTTGATGTTCCTAGTGATTTAGTTGCAAAGTTTAGTTAAATTGACTAAATTCAATCCAACTGGTGTTCCGCTTTGTCTATTAACCAGTTGCAAAGTCAATGGATTTCTTTGCAGAGATTGTAACACCAGCCAGATTGATGTATACTGTAGGCTTGCTTATTTATTTTAAGCATCCAAGTACTCCAGGGAAACAGAACAAATGGGCAGCATTCACCATTGTCAGAAAACCTCGTGTATCAGAAAGCCAACAGCCACAACGATGAGAACAATATATCAACTTAACCTACGTTCACTATTTTGTAGAGCCTTTTGCACCAATGATATAAATATATTAATTATTACTTACTTGTAAGGAATGTAATTTTTTTCAGCTTCATCCTTGACATCTATCAAAGTTTTTTCATAAGTAATGTTTGTTTCTGTATTGTAGTAGTAAAATGCCCCAGCATCTGTCCAATAACCAATGTACTTCAGTGTTAGATCATTGTCTGTGTAGCGTTTGGTGTTGTATTGCTTTCGAAGCATTTTGCCCCATTGCAGGACTGTCTAAGGAGTGACAAAATAAAATGGTATGTATTTTACCATCTTTCCAAATCTTTGCTTCCTGCAAACAACTTTTTTCTACTCACTTCATTACTGTTACAAAAACATGCAAATGTCAACATAAGTGCAAAAATACCATAGTTACTTATTATTTGATGGTTAAGAAAAATATAAATCTTAATTTCATTTATTTGTGCGATAAACATACAGGGATATTCTGGTGACAAACATTGTGAAACTATATTGAATAGAAAATTATTCAACACTGCTAATTGAAAACCAGATCTCAATAGCATGCCCCTAACTCGAGATATGGTTGATTGAGTAACCTATTTTGACTGGCTAAACCTTCAACTACTCCAGACAATTGAATCACAGTAGGGATCTGCGATGTCATCCGGAGAAATGGCTTTAGTAGCTTCACTTAGGCTATTATAATCTTCTTGTTGAGCTGATCCTTGAAAACTGATACATTTGGAATGTTTGCTTAGCTGTCAAAGTTCTCTGTACTTAGAATTTCATGAAAATGTATCATTTTTTTGGTAGAAATATTCTTTTTTTGTTGATGAATAAATGATTGACAAATTAAAAAGAAAAACAACGACAGTTTCAGCGCCCTGATGACATCATCCATTCTGCTGTTGTCAGATGCATTTACAAAGTATCAATAAATGTTAATAACTCATATCTTTGTAATACAAAATGCTATGAGGATGTGGTTTTCATAGTTAGATTCAGAAAATTGTCAGCAATTTTGTTCAGCGCAATCAACTTTAGCCACCATATAACCCTTTTAATGTATCTCCATAGGGTATAAAACATTGCACCATGAGCTAATTACCCAATGTATATTTTAGCTTCTTGGGATTTATATCAATTATTAGTTCCTCAAAGGTATAAACTACATGCTATTCTTGTTTTTATTCACATTTTTCATCAAATGAGAGCATTTGATTAAGAATAACTTACTTCTTTGATACCAGCTCCAAACTGCATAACTGACTGTTGAATGAAACCTTTCGGAATCTCTGTAATCATACCCATAATGCCTTGCTGTACGGCATCACTTTTACCATCATAGAACATTGATGAGACCATAAACTCTTTGAAAGAGGACAGAACCATTGTATACTTGGTTTCATTGAAGATTGTCAATGGTGCTGAGTACAAATCATTGGAAATGTGTTTAACAGGCAAGTCCCAGCTGAAATATAACATTAAGACGGCTGAAAAATAACATTTAGACAGATATGCTATAGTTACGTACATGATCTAGTTGTTATAAGAATACTCTTTGGCTTTTAGTCAGTTTCATTGGAAATGTGGTTATTAGGCAAGTCCCAGCTGAAATATAACATTAAGACAGGGCTGAAATATAACATTTAGACTGATGTTCTATAATTTATACATGATCTAGTTGTTATAAAACTACTGTTTGGCTTTTAGTCAGTTTCATTGGAATGTGTTTAACAGGCAAGTCCCAGCTGAAATATAACATGAAGACAGAGCTGAAATATAACATTTAGACTGATGTTCTATAGTTTATACATGATCTAGTTGTTATAAAAAACACTTTTTGGCTTTTAGTCAGTTTTCAGCAATTTCATCACACATGTTTCTTTTGGAATTGCCCATTTGAAATTAGATTAACAATTAATTTTGCACTAATAGTCCATACAGATTTTGGTATTCTACATCTGTTATTTTCATTAGTTCACAAACGTGATATTTTATTCTGGCTAGGGTAATACCTGATTTGGAAATTATTGTGGAATCTCTTCATGTTTCAGTTTATTTTTCAAAATGATTATCATTTCTTTTGGTAGAAGATAAAATTAATTTTTTCATGCATATAACATACCTTGCAACGGTCTGAACTCGCATAAATAGTTGATCAAAACTGAGATAGCCAAGATGTTTCCTCACATCACTTGAGACTGTGAAGCTGGGGAAGCTTGTGCACAAATGATTTGCATTACCAACACTGCTATTAGACAGGCCAGCAAGACTGAAGTTCTGTGATAACAGCAAAATATCAGAAATACCTCAAAGATGTTTCAAACATAAAGTACATGCATTGAATGTGGGAATTTATTGTGCAGCACCCCCTGTAAATGACGATGCTTGCTCCAAAGCATTGGTAATGTTTGACAATAATAATAGTAATATACATTTTTACATGTTACACCACTATTATACCGTCCACCACTTGTACTACTGAATAGCAATCTGCAGAGTGAACCCCAACCCACCTCCACCCGATAGTGAGCAGACCTCCCCACCATATAGGTCTGGAGCTCCCATGATCAGGTAGGTCTGCCAATGAACAATCAGTAGATGCACATGATACTGCCATTTTGTGACTAATTACCTGAGTGAAGACAATGGCAGGATTTTCTTCAAATAGTTGGAAAGCAGTAATTATCCTTGTTTTCTTCTTGTCTGATGCTTGCCATGTAAGACTGATTTGTTGCATAGGGCCCAGACGAGAACTCCATTGTTTGCTCAGAGTTGGGCCTTCAACCAGATTGAGAGTTCCAGCCATCATTGAGTATGTTACACCATTAATTGTAAAATATGTATCATGACTCTCAAACCAGGTAACATCATCAACAGATATTTCATATGACCCTGTTTTACTGACTTTCAAGGCAACTGCGGTTTCTGGTCCACTACGAATCATGACATGATTATTCATTACTGTGGAATGAGAGGGATACTACTAGAGATTATGAACTATAAATAAATATCAGTGAGTTCTAGTTAACTCACAAGACCAGGTGTGTGCCGGGGTACACATGTACAGCATGTGTCAATACATAATAGCATTACAGCGGACTCAAAAAATGTTTACATATAGAGAGCGAGAGAGTTGGTTAACATCATGATTAATCTCTACAGTAAAGCAAAATATGTTACCAAAACAGGACTAGCATTTGCTCAATACAGGAGGCAAAAGGCTACCATTCCGATGAAGAACATGTAGTAAATCCGCGCTACAAAGTATGCTGTAAAGCTACGTCTAGCAAGCGCAGCAACATTTACCTTTCTCTTCACTCGAAACGATGCCAAAAGATGACAGGATCAAAACCACAACAACAAGAACACAACTCTCCATTATGTGAAATCAAGTTTCGACTTCGGAAGACTTCATCGACTAAAATTATTAACGAACGCTCCACGTGCTTGATAGCCAGGTACTGTATATGGATGACTTCGAGGCTATCACTGGCATCTACTGGTGTATACTGCTGACAGAACTACGGCCACACACAAGTATTGATAGTATAGGTACTTTGCTCATTGAAGCAAAAGTTATTATCTTCATCTACGTAGCAGACGACAAACATGAACTTCGTAGTTAGCCAAGATTACTACACTGTTTGTTTGTTGACTGGGTTAATTGCTTGGTTGGTTAAAAGATAGGCATATGTTGCTTAAAGTACCAGTATGCCTTTGCAGACACAAACCACTGATCTAGAGGTCAGTGACACAAACACATGACGTAAAATTAATCGAGTTCCAAAACAATATGTTAGGACGCAGATGTTTAAACTAGACAAACGCGTAGGCAGGCGGTGCTTACTAGGAAATTTGTTGACTTCACTTGTGATTGGCTCTTTGGAGGGATGTGCTAGTTACTAATACTATATTTAATTGCACCAATCAACAATTCGTGAATACCATCCCATCATAGTATACAGTCTAGAGGGTATACTTGTCGTAATCACGCATTCGAGTCAGAAGGATCTAATAACGGCTGCATAATGTATCTCTTGGTTCAATCTATGTTTATTCCATGCCAAAGGCAAAAGGAATATATGCAATGATGATGGCGTATGTGGCTGGGTGTGTGTATATGTGTATGTGACTCCTGGTTGTTTACAAACCATTATAATACAGGATGTGTAATGAAGAACCAGCTTTAACCTGTCATGCCTTCGCAAGAGTTCGGATTTATTCCGCGAGCTCCTCGCACCGGATCGAGATATCGAGAAATTTCGTATAATAGGAACTGGCTATTGCCGCTTAGTAAATCTTTTAATTGCATTGATTTTTACGATAGGTTCATTCATGACACCAGGGGGGCAGGGGCACGTCCGCCCCCAGCGTTCTGAAGGGTGGGGACACAATATAAAATGCCTCCCCCCCACTCCCCATAGGTTTAGTGACTGATTCATGAAGGTGCTAGGCCTATCAGGCTCATAATAAAGGGAGCTCAAATACTTTGCTACATGACATGAGTTGTTGTTATTGTTTTATTGTCATCTGCTCAAGCC
>JAIPMN010019561.1:3054-20247 GCA_020650975.1 Apostichopus californicus
CCCCCCCCCCCCCCCCATAAAAGAAGGTCGATTGCCTCGGGTCAATCTCTGGCAAATTTAACAAATCTATAAATATTATACTCAAGCAAAAAATGAAATCGATCAAAATGGGACAAATTCCTAGTTATTTGTTTGTTTGCTTTGTGTTTGCCCGATTTTCTTTTTCCTTTTAACACACACACACAAACAAACAAAATATTAATTAACAAACCATAAATCAATTTTTGTGAAACAACTTCGTCGAGTGTTACCATGCGGAACAACGAACGCAAAAAAATCCAGATTCAACTCGCATTTTTTCCCCCTTGGTGTTTCATTAGGCATACTGTAATGACAATTGATTAATTAAACGACTAATTAATTCACTACCATTGGAGTTTTGCATCAAAACTTAACCAACATCAACGCCAATTTCTTCCAGTATATATCTAAAAATTTCTGCATAAATATTAATTTCTTCATAAATATTTATTTCGTCAGATATTAATTTCTTCAGATATCAAAAGTATTCTGAAGTATACTTCATAATCATATTTTCTTTTCTCTTTTTAAAGTGACTCGTAGCCTTGTCGTGTGCTATCTTGCTTCTGTGTAGGACAATTCATTTCGTGTCGATAAGTTGAAAGCACACCCACTATCATCAATGGATGACTTTAAAACCGACTTTAACTTTTGGAAACGTAATATTTCAAATAAAGTTCAAACTTTTTTGTAGCAATTTGGAAGTCTAAGAATATATCGTCTCTTATCAAAATACACTGTTTCCCTTGACATGTAAAGGGAAAAAAAACTGTTTTATATCTTTGGAACTTGTATAGCAATTTTGGCCAATTTGCATAGCATTTTGGCGACGCGATACTGGACACTAGTTTTTCTCTGAACACATACAAAATTAATTTCCTGGCTTAATATTAACAACATGGCATCCGTGACTTTTTTTCGGTCAGACTCTGAGACGCTGACTAATTGTGACTGAAAGCTAAACTAGTTTGTTCAGTCACTTTTATTGTAGAGCCACCGATGCTTACAGGTTATATATCTCAAATAACCATCATGTGATACCATGAAACATGTAAACATTTTCAATGGTGTATAACATATCGTAATTGCTTGTCTAAATTCATCCGCTAAGTTGCAACTTTGCAGTCTTCTATAGTTGAATAAATGCAAAAATTCTATTTTTGAAACTTAATGTACAGATGAAATGTCCGGAACTCTCTTTGTAATAAATTAAACCTAATGTCTTTCTGCAGGTTATTATTACTAGTATTATATATATTTTTTGTGCCAAGGGAGAGGAAGATACTGGATAACAAAACAGATTGGCAAAACCCTAAAAACTTTGATCTTCCTTTACTATTTACTTGAAAGAAGACAGTTCTTGTGAAGTGCGGGTAGGAGATGGGGCAAGAGGGGGTGCGAGATGGGCCTGTGGATCACGGATTTAACTGTTGTTTCATAAAAATCTAATTGACCAGGACAGAGAGTGAGGAAGGCCAAGAGGTAGGATGAGGTCTCTGATGACTGTCCTCTCTCATCCCCCCCCCAACCTCCTTGCTTCATCCCCACCCATCCCCTGCTCGCCTAATGTAGGTTCTTCAAACACCACTTTTAGACACACATTTTTCTTACCTTAGTTGTACGTAAAGCACTTTCAAACCCCTCAGTGACACGAGAAGGAGACATTTTCATCAAGAAAGTTAACTCCAGGTTTACAAAATTTGGGCACGTAATAAACAAGTCATTATTACTCCATGATATGATGTCGCCTCAAGGTACTGCTTGAGGTAATGTTCCTAACTGTTGCATTAATACACAGAGGTTTGAGAGACAAAGTTAGCAGGTGATACTATATTTGCTCACATCCAACAAGCTTTCCCTAAATATATTACCATTCATGCTTCTTCTACTTTTCAAGAGTTTGGAGTGATTGCTATAAACCAGTGACAGATTTTCCAGTAACCAATATTAGTTCTTTAAAACATTTCTCCCATCTGGGGTATTAATCTCGCTTTCCTCGAAAAATGTGACCTTCACGTAAACAAACAGCAAGCAAAAATTGCGTTGACTAAATCTACAAAAAGAGTAAACATGGTTGCAACAGAAGCTTAGAGAAAGAAAATTCTAATAACCTGGTTTCGAAGTATAAAGATATTATATTTCTCTCCTGGAAATTTGAGGGTCGACAATAGTTGATATATTTGGTGATCATGAATTTCCAATATGGAAAGGAAGGACTTGCAATATCATTGGTTAAATTTTGATGAACTGCATCATAGTTACTGTGCGAGACTTTTTGTAAAGCCGTTGTTTTGGTTTGGTCAAGTGAACCTGGGGATAGAGGGCAGTAGAGTAGTATCCTTCATCCCATTTTGATACTTTAAATTGTGATTCCAGGTTCAATTATCAGTGTTGAAATCTCATAATCTAATAGAAAACAATACAAGAGTTGGGATAGAGTTTCCAGTTTATAAGATATTCACATTTAAATGTTTAGAATGCTCCTTTAAGGTTAAGCGGATAACCTTTGACCCTAAATTCCTGACCAGTTCAGTCACATGTTCATTCATAGGTTTATAAAATTTCTTTTCTTTTAACTCAACCTTCAACAGAGCAACCAACCAAACCGTGGATGACATTTGACATTGTCGTGTGTCCTTGACGAGTCTGATTTCAACGAACTGCAATATTTAGTTTGAGGATATAAGATTGTTCCAACCTTTCGACCGGTTTTTGTATTGCAAAGTAGCCAGCCCACCCCCTATATAATAGAATTTACATATATTTTCAAAGATCAATTAAGTTGGTTCCACAACGTACGGCCT
Organism: Apostichopus californicus; assembly: GCA_020650975.1. Classification (NCBI taxonomy): domain Eukaryota; kingdom Metazoa; phylum Echinodermata; class Holothuroidea; order Aspidochirotida; family Stichopodidae; genus Apostichopus; species Apostichopus californicus. The sequence continues at coordinate 5,880 of JAIPMN010019561.1, forward strand.
TAGCTGAAGCCGTTCAAATGATGCTTTTGGAATGTAATTTGAGAATAAATTCATTAGCAGATGTAGTGGTTAGTAAATAGGAAACAACAATACATCTCAGGTCTGAATGAATAGGAGAGAACCCGTCCTCCCACAGAAAGATGCAGTTTTCTTTTATCTTAAAATAATTTTTTCTTAATATATCCTCTGTCAACACTTTAGGATTTACTGAACTGGAGCAGATGTAAGGATACCGACTGTCGTCATGGCGACGCAGAGGTTTTCAGCCATGGGCCATGCGTAAAGAATTGATTCCCAGCATGCACCTGAAGATTATCTGACTCCGGCAGATTTGAGGATGTCCGCCGACATTGTGGTGATCCCTACGTCGGCACTGGAGCTTGCCGTACTGATCAGCCTCTGCAGAGCATCGGCCAGGACGCGAGCTTCGTCTCGCAACCTCTCGGCTTGAGAGGGATCTGCCGAGATCTATGGATAAAGATGGACATGAGAATTGAAAATGACCTCCGTTTTGCGGGGATGCAAAGTTGAAGGGTCAAAGGTGAAGATAGGTCAAAAGAACATAATGTATGTACCATCTCCTCAAAGTATAGAAAGAAACTCTAGTGCTGTGAGTTCAAAGGAAATGACTTAATGAATATTCATGCCATGTCAACCACTGTCAGCCAGTTGGGACAATTTTCCTAATGCTAATACCTCTCTAAACTGTACTCCAATATCATGCTTCAAATCACTGGTATTGACAGTACAAACAGTTTGATAGAAACATGATATTCATACTGCTCGTACTGACAATAAGAGTGCTCCGTAGCGGGACCAACTGGGTGCCACTGTAAAACTTAAAACCCCCAGCAAAAATATAAAGAAGAAGCAAAAAAGCAGAGAAGGGGTGAGGTATAAGACCTTCACATAGCATCATGTGGCTATTGTCGCATGGTCATCATAGTCCTCAATACGGTTTCAGAGTAGCTCTGAAATTGTCTGAAGCTGTCTGTCGAAAGGAATAGCATCAAATGTTTTACCCAATTGTGGTCTGATTCATAGCACGAAATATTGACGAGATGTGGTCTGATTCATATCATCAAATGTTTACACAAGTTATGGTCTGAATCATAGCATCAAATGTTTAAAGGTTATAGTCTGTTTAATAGCATCCGATTTTCTACAAGTTGTGGCCTGATTCATAGCATCAAATGTTTACACAAGTTATGGTCTTGAATCATAGCATCAAATGTTTATAGGTTATGGTCTGATTAATAGCATCCAACTTTCTACAAGTTGTGGTCTGAATCATAGCAGAAATGTTTACTCAAGTCATGGTCTTGAATGATAGCATCAAATATTTATAGCTTATGGTCTGATTAATAGCATTCAATTTTCTACAAATTGTGGTCTGATTCATAGCAGAAATGTTTACTCAAGTCATGGTCTTGAATGATAGCATCAAATATTTATAGCTTATGGTCTGATTAATAGCATCCAATGTTTATAGGTCATGGTCTGATAAATAGCATCCAATTTCCTTCAAGTTGAGGTCTGATTCATAGCATCAAAAAATATCTTTTATAAGATGTGTTTAATATGAAACATATGCTGTATATCCAAGGACTACAATTTAAAAGAAAGGGGAAAAAAAGTGAAAAATTGGAATAAAAGTATTAATACAATGCAATTTCAAACAATCAATTCAATGTATTGTCACATAATGCACCATAACAGAAATAAACAAGAAAAGGCATGATTGCACAAACAACAGTACTCACAATACGTTTGACAAACTTGAGCAGTATTTTCTGTTGTTTCGGGTCGAGCTGCAGTAGAGCTCGTGCCAAACCGTTTGCGTTCTCCGCGCTGAGGGCGTTATTGTACTCTCCTCCAAAGAGTTGAGCCAGAAGGGAGAGACAGCCACAAGCAAGGATGGATAAGTCGGTGTCACTGGCGCAGAGCTGAGGGGGGGGGGGGGTGAGGGGTGAGAATAAAATGCAGATGGTCAAATTTTACAAACCGTAAGTGGTCCTTCTCAGCAGGTCAGGTCACATCTCAATTAAAACTCGGGGGAAAAACAGCACTATTATTTCACATAGTAAGCATCTATGTTAAGAACAGCAGTTGATGGTTATTACTATTTCACGTCATGAATTGAATTCGAAAAAAAATTACTTTATGAAATTTAGTTAAGAGTTTATGGTACAATTATGGATAGGTCTGTTAGTATAACCAACTAACCATGGGGTGGGGGTGAGGGTGAGGGTGGGGGAGGGGGAGGGGATGGACATGAAACTGATATTGCAGGCACTGTGAAATTTTGTACCCAATCCATAAATCAAGTCACTAATAATATATATATTTATGAAATATTCTGCTTTGGTACGATGATATTGAACGTACACACCAATTCTTCAGCAGCCTCCACAGTCTCAAATTTTGAGGTCATAAAAATAACATAATTCACATCTGTAATCTAATGAAATGCTACAGTCTGCAGCATTATCCACTGCTATGTAGATCAACAAATTTTACAAATGTAAAATTAATTCTGCAACTTTCCAAAATATGATAGATATTTATGATTTTTTTTAATTTTGAAATGTAAAAAAACTGATTGAGGCACGAGACGATGATCCTAGTCACGTCATGTCGTTTCCCCGAAATGCAGCACATTCGGAAACGCATTTCAGAATCTTACGAGAATTGATACTCGTAAAGCTGACCCCGTTACATAATTTGCCAAAGTTGTTTCCTTTTAAAAAAAATGCACCAGGAAGTTTCATTTACTGGATAAGTCCCACAGGCTTTGCAATGCTCCTCTGAAAACCATCATTGATTAGTTTTGCCCTAGCGGAGCGATTCCCACTTGTACGAGAGGAGAGGAAAAATATTGATAAAATACTAACATGTAAAAATGAATTAAGTAGAAATATCAAAGTAACAATAATACAGACACATGTACATATGTTTGTACAGTATACTGTATATGCAGTCTCTGTACAGGGTGGAAAATATCTTGTAACAACAAGAAAATATTTAAACCCCAAAGTGTTTAAGTTAAAGACACTGGTAGTAATAACTGCCAACTTCATGTATTTAAAATCAGATGCAAAATTTAACATGACTTGTAATAATACATGAGATAAAAGATTAAAAATATTTTGCCAGTCACAAATTACTTATAAAAAGATCATGATTGTATGGCATATGATTACACTGTGCTGCTCCCCCCCTCCCACCCCTCCCCCTCTACCCTTACCCTCCCACCCTAGGAAAAAAGATAACCAAATCTTAGATTAATGTTTCTGACAAATAAAACATTAGAAAACATTGCAAAGTTTAGTTTTAATAATCGTTACATCTCTCATCGGCTACCAGAGTTAGTCGGCCTCAATAAAGGGAACGACCCAGCTCTGACTTTTGGAAGAGTAATTAACGGGACTCATTTATCTTCGACAAGATGTTCGCAACATTCACGAGAAGGAATTCTTCCGACCGGACAAGTCTAATTACGAGATAATGCGCCGTATCAATTATGTATTTCGAGGAAGACAATCCACTAGAGAGAATAATTACTGCCCTTCCCTGACTCTGGGAATACGTCAAGTCTAAAACTCTAAATATAGCAAGTTTTGTATCTATGTCGTAGCCAGGAGATCAGAGTCTCGACGTAACATTAATGAGCCCAAAGCTCAATTAACCTACAGGATTGCATGACATGCTCTACTTCTCCACTCTCGACTGATCAATATCATCTGCCAAAGTTTCCCAGTCGTTGATGGGGGAGGACTCAACGGTAACGGAAGGTGTGAGATGGCGATCGAGAAGACACATTTACCCATGAATAAGCCATTTGTTTTAGAAAACCCGGCCCCGAGACTCCGATGGCCAGGAGTCTGCTGTCTGAAGCAGATGATTATATCGCTAATGGCAATCTGAGCAGTAATATTCTTTCTACGGTACTAAGGGAAAGGTGTTGTTGGGCTAATTTTGCTAATAGCATGCTGTCCAGCATAGCCTTATGGAAAAGTTGGACAAATTTAGAGAAAGAAAAGATTCAAAAAGTAGGGCAAAGGTGGGAAATTATTAGTAAGAACTGGGACAAGTGGAATAAAATAGTTACAAGGACTGAAACAGGCATGTAGTAACATTATTCATGATCATGTTTCATGAATGAATGTTTCCATATAAGTCCATATAAGTAGTCAATTTTTGAAAATCTACATGTTATATTTTATTTTGGTGTGGTGCTCTGTTACTTAGTATCTGAATTGCTAAAGAAAATTACACATAATTCTCTTTTTTTTCTTTTTTTTTACATTCATAAAGCACACAGGTGATATGCACACCTTTCACTGTATAATTTTGCCAAATTTTGAAATTATCATGAAAAGACCAAAACGTAGGAAAAAGTCGGTATTTTGATAAAATGAAAGGACAAAATAGGATGGAAATCCCCCCCCCCCCCGCCCTAAAAAAGGCAAATTTAGGTAGGAAAGAGGAGCATTGCTGGACAGCTTGCAGTAGACTTAAATCAGTGTTACATGATTTTAGCATGGAACGAGCATTGTCGAATTTATCAACGTCATCGCGAAACAACGTTGTACGCACATGTAGCCTCATTCGTGCTGGATGCTACCAAAATATAATTTATGCGCTAGACGCACCGTCGAGAGTACATACCGGCCAAACTTCGCGGTTCTAACGAGAGTTTCGTCTGGCGGTAGAATCTCCAACATTCGTTTCAACTCTTACACCAGTAAAACAAAGGGAAGCAGAATTAAATAGAGTCGTGAATTTTTTTTTTTCATTGTTACAATGGAAAACCATTAGTTTTGAGTTTAAGACCATTTATGAAACCTCGGCAACAAATCTCCAGGTATTTCATATTGACATCTCCATATTTGAACTTTTTTTTTTTTTGGAGAGATTTGGCAAGTGTGGAAAATATTGTATATCCAGTCAAACCCTGTTGCTCAGGGCTGAGTTCACACTTACCGTTTGGATGAGAATATCAGTCAGGTCGATTAACGACTTGTTTGAAAGTAGAAGGGTTTCCGCAATGTCCGTGTCTGTACTCTGTCCAGACTTTGTGGCCTGCACGAAAAACAGAAAAGAAGAGCTGAAAACTTTTTGCTTACACAAATTAAACTTTTTCTCTTCCCTCAAATTTATTCTCTTCCCTCAAATTTATAAGTCGGTCCACAAATGAGTAATTGTATAAATGTTTGCAAGGTAACAACAGACTAATCAAAACGACTTTTGAAAGCTTTTCTCCTGGGAGTCAAGGATGGAAGAAGAGCGAGTGGTAGAATATTTTATTGGCCTATTCAAAAGTTATCATCTGAGCATTTTCCCACCAATTTTTTCACTTCTGGCACACCATTTTTCATTCACAAATTTATGCTCTGCACATTACACGACATTACCATTCAACGACATTTTCTAAAGAAAAATTACAATTCCCAAAATTACTGCCGACTTTGTGAAACATCTGTACGGCTCAAGTTATATTCCATTCAGTGGAGATTTCATGGGTGCATTACAAATTTCTCAGTCCTTTTTTTGTGTGCTTCATTTAAGTGGTATTCATCTTTCCCCTGCGAAGCCCGACACTCGCGTCAAATACCACTTAACATTTTTCCTCAGGGCCTACGGAAGTAATGTTTCCTACTCAGGGAATCTTTTTCTAAGTCTGTGGCTTCCCTCTGAGATCTTGTGATGCAAATTTTCTGATGCAAAAGAAGCATGAGTCACTTCGAAGCTAGAAGAAAGTTGAGGGGTTCTGTTCCGATAATTCTAAATTGCCCTTGTAAAAGCTTCTCATTAGGTTTCCCAGGAAACCAAAAAGTGTGTGAATGTGCATGGACATCACTAATTTGGATCAGTTAGGACATCTCTCACAGGGAAAAATTTGTTTTCAAATTTCTTTGAATTATGTGTCTTATAAAATAATAAAGTTCCTACAGGTGTAAAAACCTGCTATACCAGCTAAACCTTTGGACTTGCATAGCAGTTTGACCATTTTGCATAGCAGTTTGACCATTTTGCATAGCCGTTGGACCATTTTGCAAAGCAGTTGGACCACTTTGCATAGCAGTTGGACCATTTTGCATAGTAGTTTGACCATTTTGCATAGCAGTTGGACCATTTAGCATAGCAGTTGAACCATATTGCATAGCAACTGGACCAATTTGCATAGTAGTTTGCCCATATTGCATAGCAACTGGACCATTTTGCATAGTAGTTTGCCCATATTGCATAGCAACTGGACCATTTTGCATAGTAGTTTGCCCATATTGCATAGAAACTGGACCATTTTGCATAGTAGTTTGCCCATATTGCATAGCAGTTTGACCATTTTGCATAGCAGTTGGACCAGTTTGCATAGCAGTTTACGATGCGACACTGCATTAATTATTCCCGTATCATTTGTACCAGAAAGGCGGAGCAAAGTCAAATTGATGTTCCTTTTTGGTTTACTATAGCTATTTGGAATGTTACAAGGCTAATAATGTAGGCTGGCTACCCTACCATTGTAATTTTCCCCATTCCCACATCTAGCACATTTATCATTCTACCAAGCTACAGGCATTTTCTTGATATTTCTAGAAGCAAAGCCATCTTGCATTAATTTACATGAAGACATTATCCCTTTCAATTCAGTAATTTCATAATTCATTGATATGTATACATAATACATTAGTTTCCTTGGTTTCACAAAATTATCCATTTCTAAGGATTTTTACACCAATTTAACCAAATTAAACAAAACAACAAACCAAGAATAATAATATAAATGCTCTTCAAATAAAGCTCTACATAATTTGGAATTGAGTTTAATTTTTTTTCATTATTCTGACCAAACCACGTGAATATTCATGTAAATATTGATCACCTGTAGTCAAACTAGGAGATTTATGTGGTTCCAACTATTTCTGCTGGTTCTAAGTAGAGAGAAACAAACATTCACTTCATATTTCCAAAACTTGCACGTAATGTTAACGTAATAGTGTAATTTAATTTAATGTGGACTTGTAATGTATGTAACATAAAGTGTGTAATGTAATTTAATGTGTGTAATGTAATGTTTGTAATGTGATCTGATGTGATGTATAATGTGATGACATGTTATGTAAACAACATAATGTAATATATAATATCGTAAAAGTGGACACCCCCTTCTAAAGCATAACGAGGAGATTTATGTGGTTCCAACTATTATGCTGGTCCTAATAAGAGAGTAACAAACCATTTGTTCACTTCATAATCCTATTTCCAAGACTTGCATGTAATGTCAAGGTAATAGTGTCATTTAATTTAATGTGTGTAATGTCATGTACATGTAACATAGAATGTGTAACGTAATATAATATGTGTAATCTAATGTTTGTAATGTGATCTGATATGATGTATAATGTGATGAAATTTATGTAAACATAAAATAATGTAATATATAACATCATAAAAGTGGACACCTCTTCTAAAGCATAACGAGGAGATCTATGTGGTTACAACTATACTGCTGGGTCCTAATTAGAGAGTAACAAGCAATTTGTTTCATAGTCCAATTCTGAAAATTGTGTGCAATGTATTATATTTAACATAAATTGTGTAATGTAACCTAATGTGTGTAATGTATTGCAATACAATGCAATGCAATGTTATGTGAAGTGATGTCATATGATGTGATGTAATGTAATGCAATGTGATGTAATGTGATGTAATCTTATGCAATGTGATGTAATGCTATGTGATGTAATGTAATGTGAGGTAATGCAATGTGATGTAATGTTATGTGAAGTAATGCAATGTGATGTAATGTTATGTGAAGTAATGCAATGTGATGTAATGTTATGTGAGCGAATGCAATGTGATGTAATGTTATGTGAGGTAATGCAATGTGATGCAATGTAATGTGATGTAATGTTATGTCAGGTAATGCAATGTGATGTAATGTTATGTAATGAAATGTAACATGTGATGTAGTGTTATGTGAGGTAATGCAATGTGATGTACTATAATGTGATGTAATGTTATGTGAGGTAATACAATGTGATGTAATGTTATGTGAGCTAATGCAATGTGATGTTATGTAATGTTATTTGAGGTAATGCAATGTGATGTAATGTGATATAATGTAATGTTATGTGAGGTAATGCAATGTGATGTAATGTTATGTGAGGTAATGCAATGTGACGTACTGTAATGCTATGTGATGTGATGTAATGTAATGTCTCATTTCTTCACTTACAACTTTTTGAATTCCACGCCCAATTCCATCATTACTGTTGCAAGTGTTGTGGCCTAAAGTAACAAAATTATGTTTTAAAGACAAGTTATATTTTTCCATTATTGGTCAAGAGTTCTACGCAGCAAGATCGCTTCAAAATTTGACTACAAAACGCTGATTTAAAGACAGATTTTCGGATCAGACACCTGCAACATCAGCATAAAATTACCATCGACGTAGAACCCGTGTAATAAACAAAGGGAGCATAATTACAAGCACGCTTAAATTAAATGATTACAAATGACGTACGTACGATTTACACAATCATGCCTCGCATCTTAAATCTGTCATTACCGCAATTTTATTAATGATAAACGCCAGTAAACTAGACCCGGCGCTATTTACAGAAAGCAGAGAGAGAGAGCTCATCTGGTTATAAACATCGCTGTGGCAACGATGGCACAGACAAACAGATCTAAGCGTTACATAAAGGTGCTGATAGCTGCAAAAAAAAAAAAAAAAGCCCTGGTATGGTGTGATTTATGGAGTTTGGCAATTCAAAACATGGTAACCGTGAAAGAAAGAGCAAAAAAGATCAGAAAAGAAGAGAAATATGGTAAGGGGAGTAGAGTAACAAATAGCATCTTCTCAGATACATATGATGGAGGTCACCAGCTAGGATAAAAATAACGTGACGGGACGAAAATAATTAAGAAGGAAATGCACCACTTTGTCACGTTATAACCCAGGATAACAGATTTTTAAATTTGTGATAACAACAATTGACAGACTTAGAAGATTGATAAATTATGAAACCCTTGAGTATGCAAAGGAAGGTGGTACTAAATGTATTTATGTTTTCAAGTGTGTAAAAGTAAATGGGCCTGACATTTCGATCCTAGCAGGATCTTCTTCGGAGGCTGAATGACAAGTAACAGTATTACAGAAGGGGAAATACAAACGCAGAATACAGACAGGTTAATGAGCACGGTGACACACAAAAGAGATAGATGTAAGAGGATTAGTAGACAAAGGATGAAGAGAAGAAAGAAAGGAACCAACAGGGGGAAGAGGAGAGGTAGGAGAGGTAAACTGTAGAGGGACAAAAAAGAGGATTAAGGGAAGGGGGTAGTGAATAAACTGAAGAAGGACAAAGACAGAAAAGTGTGGAGAGAAATGGTGGAAGAGAGCTATGAGAAGAGATGTGACAGGGGGGGGGGACAAGGGGAGATGGAGGGGGGAGGGAAGCAGAAAAAAAGCTTAGTCATGTCCTTCCTGTACGTTCTAAAGTAACAGTTTGAAGGGCGTTTGAAGATAATGTTCAATACTGATAAATCTCATGATGATGCAGGTTAACTATTCACATTGAAGAACAAGAAAACAACTTGTTGACATTTGAATTAATGTTCCTTTCGGTTTGTATGTGAAGTAGGCGGAATTGAAACAGAAAGAATCCAGGTTGACAAAGTTGGTTACGATCAAATGATAGAGTAGGTTTACAACAAACTGTTGATTAGGTGATTATTGAGTGTATACCAAGCCACTTCTCTGAAGAAGAAAAAATGTAACCCTGAGATGCCCATTTTCATAGATCAAAAGTTCCCCTTCTTGTAACTGCAAAAACAGAAAAGGGCACTTCTTTTTTTTCTCATTTGTAATGTGTCCTTTCGTGCACTTTGTTGCCCAAATCACAAACAAAAAAAACTGTCAAATTCTGTAATGTTTGATATGGAATCCAGAGATGATTCACTTTTGTTGGGCAATTTTGTTGTAAATTTGTGGTTTTTCCTTCAAATCCCCCTCAAATCTTGAAATTCCGCACTGCCCTTGAAGGCTTTTGCCCGACCCCTCCCCCCACCCAACCCTTCAATCCACTTCTTCCACCCCTCAAACTAAGAAACATGGGTGTCTTCGTAACAAATGTTCCTCCCACCCTGTTTAATACAGATACAATGGTGACCAGTGTTTGTCTTCTGTGCGAGCAACAAATGCATGTTTGTCTTAACCTATGTCTCAGTTTACCGTTTAAAAACCATCCTCAAAATAAAATTAAACTGTTTGCTTATCCACCAGAGAGCCTGTGTAGGAGAATGTGTTTGTCCCTTCTGTTACTGTTACTTGTCATTTAGCCTTTGAAGAAAATCCTGCTAGGATCATAAAAACCATCCTGAAAGGAACGGAAACCGTGACGTTCACTGTTGCCTCAATTTCTTCTAAAAGTTGAAGGTTGCTTTTAATCAAAATCAAACAGTTTGTTATAAACTCCATTTCCAATTTCCTTGATTTTGCAACTGTGGTCAGTATTTGAAAACATTCCCATGACTTTTTATTTCCACTCCGCATCGCGTCAGAATGTGCTTCTCGACATGACGATTGTGCACGTCGGTACGCCAACAGCCATGTTTGTTGCTTTTTGCTTTTGCAAGAGTATGATAATGCTCTGTAATCTTTTTAATTTAATAAGTAGAGGATTAATTTGATTAAAACCAAATGTGATTAAACGCAAGCTGACGATTCCCATCAAAAGTTATCGCACTAGGCCAAATTTAGTTGAATCCTCTGGGTTTTCTTTGTGAGCATTCCCAAGTTTATGGACGTGTTGAAATCGACATCCGGCAGAGATTCCCGTTTTCGAATTAATGTTTGAGTAAATATGAACATGCAGTTAAAAAAAACAACCATTTACTGAAAGTACTAAAATCTTACTGCCTGGCTTTGCATGTGAGGGAATTCAAAGTTAGATGGTACTAATTTAAAAGTCAACTTGTGGCGAACAACAATGTGATTTGTGTAAGTGGGTGTGTGGAGGGGGCCATGGGGAGGGCGGGGGTTATAGTGCTGATGAGGGAATGGCTACAGTGAGTCCTACGTCTACCAACTGAGCTATTCATCCTTTCGTTAATTACAATACCTACTTAGTCATTAATTGTTGGCTGCAGTGGGCCAGTCATCAGCCACTTTATCTGTGTGGGGGGGGTGGAAGGGGAACAGGCAATGAGCCAGAGAGAAAGGTTACAAACCAAATGAAGAAAGTAATTTGAAGGCAGCGCCACCATCTGATGTTACTGTTTGTGGGTGAACTCTCCACACCTTTTTGGGGGGGCACTTCCAGAACTCATCGTACAACACTTTTGAAGGTATGCTGGATTTAAAATGCTGTGTATGGTCCTCTTTAACCCAAACAGATTGTAGGCTTTGTTTTATGTAACAAGAGAGGGGGGGGTGGGGGTGAGCGGGTATGAGTTTGCAAGATATGCAAAAGAAAAAATCTTGCTAAAATCAAAATGACAGGGCTTCAAAGTTGCAAGACGGTTAAAAATACAAATTATTATTATTACTTTGTGTTTACGGAGAAAGGTAAACAATGCATATTAACTAGAGATGAATATTCAGTAGATGGACGATACCTGTAGTATGTTCCGCACCACGCCCGCAACGTACTTCAAGAGAGAATGGAGCAGTTCTGTGAGAGCCTTCATCACTACGACGGCAGATTTCATCTCCCGGCTCTCCGAATCCTTCTTACACAGGGGAGAGACGTCTTGGAACAGATTCATCAGGTGATCGACGAGGCCTTGAAATGAATAACAAAGCAAACGTTAAAGATGAAAGGAGATAGAAAAAAAACAATATTTATAATTAGGACTGTTATATTATTAGAATTTTTGGCATTGGTTTATTAATGAAGTAATAACCAAGGCCTAATAGATACAAAACAAATGTAATGGCTAATGAAACAAAACATTTATGAAATTTTGGTACTTTTGGGATTTTTGGAATGAGTTCATCGGGTGATCTACACTGCCTAAAACTTACAAAACGAAAGCAGTCAGGCTCGAGGGAAAACATTTGCGAATGCTTCGTTACTTTTGTAATTCTTGGAATAACTTAGTCACATGGTTGACAATGGTTCATAGATACAAAACAAATTTTGCAGCTGAGGGTAAAACATTTGTGATTTGTATGTTACTTTTTAAACTCAAGGAGTACAAACGTAAAACTAGAAAATTTCTCAAACGTGAAGCTGCAATCAGTGTGCAGATTTGGTCATATACACAACGATGAATAATGTGACAACATGATAATAAATGGCACTAAATGACAATTATGAATCCAACAATTTTTTGAATATTAAGCAAACAATTTTTGTTATATCAAAAACGTTGGTGGGTAATACTGTTCAAAAAACACGAGGAAAATAATTTATTATTAATAAAAGTCACACGTTAAAAAACTAAAATAAGGGGTATAAATGTCTGAGACATTTCTCCGGTAACAGTCATTCACAAGAAAGTCTAATAAAGCGAGTGAAAACTTTTGATCAAAAATTAAGATGAAAACACCAACCTTGGTCGTAAAGCCGTCTCATGTCCATCTCACGAGACGCGACCAGACAGCAAAATATGTTAACGAGATGTCGGACAACGCTGCTAGTCGGCGTGGACTGGTGGTCGATCAATGCTTGAAATAAGACAGGGACGAGTTCCGATTCCTGAATGTTACTTTAAATGAAGAAAAACTTAAAATTAAAAAGTTTATTGAGTGAGTCCTTCATGTGTAGTTGAAATGTCATGAAATGGTTAATTGGTACTCTGTAAACACAGAAACGCATAGCATGTAGGTATACCAGACTGAGTGGTGCAAAGATAGCCACACTTTCCATAGATCATTTTCATTTTATTCAGCTGACTATTAAATGTAATTTCTAATATTAATGATATTCTATTTTGAAGAGAACATAGATAAGAATAGACTTTCTCAAAAAGTTTATACTAGGATAAATGCTCAGTATTGAAGCAACATGTAAAAGCCAGGTGGTGGATTGAAGTGGGTCTTAAGAAGATGGGAGTGAGAAAGGTGGGAGGGGAAGGTGGAAGAGGGAAGGTGGGTGCAAGAAGGTGGTGCTGGAAAGGTGGATGTTGGGAAGGTGGGAGTGGGGAAGGTGGTGGCATTTAATGCAATGAGGCTTAGCAATCGGGAGGTTTGGGGTTCGATTCCCAGCCGGGTCATAGTAAGGTGGGTTTTTTTCATCCAAGAGCAATCTACAGTTTTCCCATCTGAAATAACTTTCTCAATTGAAAAGATTCCAAATTTGAGTTAAAATGTCAAATTTAAACCACCCGACGTGTAAGTTGTAATCAATAAGCCCTTGTGGGTTTCTCCCACATTTGCGGTCGCTTTAAGCGTCTAACAAAATAACTGCCGATTATTACTATTATTATTATTGTGATCGGATTCTGAGGTACGTGCTACACTCTGGACGTTAAGTTGACGACAACATTTCTAACCCTTTTGGGATTCACTAAACCTTTTAAGACTATGATACCACTGCAGAGAGAAGATCGGCAAAGAATTAATACCTGATCAGAGAAGGGCTCCTCTCGACGAGAGCTAGGAGCAGTTTGGATCCAAAGAGAGGCAGAGGGTCGGTATCTAACAGAATCTGCTCCATTTGCGGAAGCAATTTCACGGTGATGGTCTCCGAGAGGAACTTTTCGTTCAAGAGAGATTGGTCCTCGGTGAGATGATCGTGGTTCAGATAGAGGGCGACGATATCAGCAAAGAGTCCCAGACAAAACAGACGAGTGTCTCCTGTGTATTGCAAAAACCGGATGACAAATGACGAGAAACGTTTGAGATTATGATATTCAGGATGTCGTTTTGTCACTAGAATTAAAAGCAGGGGAAGGAAATTGACGAATTTTTTCAAGTTTCTAACTTTATAGACTTTAAAAATTGCATATGTGTTCATGAAAATGATGCAATAAAATCTTCTTATGTCATTTCTTTTACTTTTCCAAACTAATTTTAAGATCAAATTTGTACATTTTCCATCAGTTTGATTTTACCAATTTATTTTAGTTCCACAAAAATCCAATTACAAAAAATAAAAAACTGAGGCTAAACAGTCCTGAAGCAGAAAAATCGGTAGGCATATACTCCAGAGGAGAGGCCCTATAATCCTGAGGAGAGGCCCTATACTCCTGAGGAGAGGTCCTATACTCCTGAGGAGAGGCCCTATACTCCTGAGGAGAGGCCCTATACTCCTGAGGAGAGGCCCTATACTCCCAAGGAGGGGCCCTATACTCCTGAGGAGAGGCCCTATACTCCTGAGGAGAGGCCCTATACTCCTGAGGAGAGGCCCTA
>JAIPMN010019562.1:0-18307 GCA_020650975.1 Apostichopus californicus
CTTTGGTGTGTAGGTGTGACAAGTTACCAATGACCAGGGTTAAGTTGTAAAGTCGTGTGAGAAGGCCTTGGCCCTGAACAAGACTGTAAACCTAAAAATTAAAATTAAAATTAAAAATGCTCTCAATAGATAAGAAAAAAAAGAATAAAAGTTATCTTTGAATAATTCATTTACTCAAGGAAATCATGAATATTTTCGCCCTTTTCGATGCCTGATGCAGTCAAGAGAATGGGCTGTGCATTAAGCAATGCATATCACAGGCGACATGAATATTTCTATAATCAGCAAGTTGCATCCAAAACCGTCTCACATGAAAATCTACTCGATTGCCTTTGCAAGTAGTAATAACCAAGGGTAAATTTGAACTGGTATATATGTTTATCGAAAGAGTGTCTGAAGTGTGATAATTCATCTAGGGAATAATATGTCCCATTTTGCATAGCAAAAATGGCCGAATCGCTGAACAAATACAACGGTGTATGTACAGCAGTCCTTTAACACGTATAACACATATAAAAGTATTTTCTAAACAAAAGTAATTCAGCAGTAATTCAGTGCCATAAAAAATGCTAGACAAATTATTTATTTACTGCCTTCTCATGTGAAAACCTGCCAATAGCTGTCATCCCTCTTCTTTAACAAGAAAGTGAGAATAAAAACGGAAGAAACATGAGCTTTGTGACGTTAAGAAGCTTAGCCAAAAATGCAACTGTGTGGGCGTCATGATGGACCGACTTATTATCGCAATCTAAATTAGCTGTTGATAATAATAATTAGCATTCACAGACAACAATTAGAAACTGCCTTCCATTCCTCACCAAAGTCTTCACATTTTTAATAGGAATGTGTAGGACGTGCAGCTCATATCAATTATGGAAAAATGGCAATTTGTCGTCACAAACCTTGAAGTAAATTGTCCATTCCCAGAGTGCTTGTTATTGTTGTCTCTGTTGGTGCTTGGGTATCTGGAAATCATTAAGAAACAAGAGATGTTGGATGTTTTAAAAGTAAAATCTGTGGCGGCTAAAGTTTAGTAGGATCTATGCTTTAGAAATCACAAGTGTGGGTGTTATTCTTAGTATTTGTCTTCTTGATGCTGTGAGAAACCTTTCCGCGGGTGTCAATCCATCTATCAAAGATGGTTAGAATATATGTAAACGTGGTAAAATGTGGATTTATTGCTTGATGAGACAGAAATGTGGTATTCGTTGCATGGTAGGCTGCTCTATACTGGATAATAATTGTCAGGGATATGTGCTCAGAAAATGGCATAAGGGTGTGTGGGTCATCTCTTGCAACAAATCGAAGCCACGTTCATCGGCAAAACATAAAAACTGTTCAACAAAATTGTAAAAAGTTTACACTATAAAAGCTCATTTTAGCAAGCCGATATTCAACAAATGTCACATTAAACATGAAAAGAAATGATAAAGTTGATGTATTCTTGGAAGAATTTTATGTATGGAAAGTGGTTTCGGTTTTATTGACATTAAAAGACTGAAGGGATGGTATAAAAGAGTGGTACAAATGCTGGCAGTCCAACTTTACAATTATGTTCACTTTAATATCACACATGCAATATTATGTTAAGAACATGCCACAAAGAAACATAGGATATATTGCCATAGTAACATTACCAATATCACCATGGTAATGTTGCCTTAGATAGAGCTTATGGTCCAATGATTGGTATAGGAGGTGGCATCTAAAACAACAACCTATGTAACAAATGAGAGTCTGTGCACTCGAGTACTGTCTGGATCAAATATGCTTCATTTTTCTTCCCCATCAGCTGAGGGTAATCCACTATTTAAGTCACGTTAGAAGAGCCTCCCAAATTGTCACACAAACTTTAAAAAATAATCTCAAATATTTGAGTAGATTTTGCCACATTCTGTATAGTGTAAGCTTACAAAAAATCAGCCCGATCCCTGATTTCACATACTACTGTCAATAATTGCATGGTATTAAAATCATGCCTTCCGGGGCTGTTAGTAATATTTGATAAAAGCCGCAAGTGCTTTTGCTGTTCGTGGATTCAGCAGAAGTGCATTAAGAGAAACTCCAGGCACGTAGCGAGGAATTTGCCAAGGGAGGGGCTAAACTGCAGGCAAACTATCAGATCTACGGCATTGCAAACTATCTAAGCATAGCGCCACCACGGGTTGGCGTGAAGGGTACAAGAAAATTTAGAAAATGCCTCCCAGATCGCTGGAAATGGCACTTCCCAGTCTTTGTAAGTTGCATCTTAGCATTTTCTCTTTTGAAATTACTAGCGATATCATAAAAACATACAAACAAAAAAAATGCTCAAGGGGGCGAGGCGGCTGCCCCCTTTGTGAGTGCTCATGTTTTCGAAAAAATAGATCGAAAACCCCGTACAGTTCTTGGAAAGAGTTTCGTACAACAGAATTAAGTGCCGATAAATTAATAAAAAAATTAAAAAATAAATAAATTAATAAATACCGCCGTACGTTAGAGCATTTTGTCAGTAAACTACACCAACAAAATGTGACAAATGTCAATAGGTAGATGAGAGTGCAATAAAAAAGTCAATAATCGCGAATAAGTAAAAAGTGCTAAAAAGCTGAAAAGGGCGCCAGCAGTCCATTTGAGTCCGTCGGGGAGGGGGGGGGGCATCCGCCCCTGACTGTTTGGACGCTCCGCCACTGTTGGCCGGTAGTTCTCAGCGATAGTGTTGTCTCCTTTCTTGAAAATTTGGTTTTTTAGCGGTTTTAAGAACATCAGGGTACGTCCCAGAAGTGAAAACCCGATTGAAAATGTAACAGGGTATCGAGGCAGCCGCAATGACGCGAGCAATGGTGTGAGAAACATGTGTATGATGTCAGCATTTTTTACCTTTTAACATCTTCTTTGGCATTCAAGTACCTGGAAACCACCTTTCTATAAGGGTATAGTATTGCTCACTAGCTTGTTTGATCAGTTAATGCGCACTGGTTACAAGATACTGATTGGCTGTTTGTATTAGTATGTATTTGTATGTTAGGGATTATGGATATTTTTAAAAAGAGTGACAAAGGCAAAGTTTGCCGGAACAGTCGAACACACAGATTCAGTAGTAAACATTATGTATGTTGTAGTCTTGTAGAGCAGGAATTATATTATTCGACGGTCGTTAACATGCGTTTTCAGTACAGTGCGACTACTGTAGACTTCTCGGCCTATGCGCTATGTCACGTCAGGTTTTTCAGCAACTATAGCCTACTGCCGGTCCGCGGTCGAAGGGTCGTTCATGGGTGGTCATCATGGAGATTCGAGACCATTCAGCCTCCAATGATATATTTTTCGCACATGTAATTTTTTTTTTGACACCCAAAATCCCAGTGGGGGGGCCACTGGGGAGGCGACAAGCTTTCATGGGGGGCTGTCGCCCCGCCCCCTCCCCCCCCTTGGCTATGGGCCTGAGTGAGAAACTCACAAATGGGCGAGTTCCAGTTCCTTGAGGTTGCTGACGCTGAGCGAGTGGGTAAGACCACCCCCGTTGGAAACGTATCCATGCTCCTCTTCAGCTTCGTCGTCCTTCGTCCTCATCGCAAAAGGTGAAAGGTCAGGGGCTACCTTGGCATTACGGAGGAAGGGGTAACCGAACGCGAAAAACCTATGAATAGAAAGAAAAAAAGGTTTAAAATCAAAATTGAGATAAATGGTAACATTTTCTTGAAGAATTTAAAGGCAGCTTGTAGTAGTATATGGAACAGGTTCCCTTTAAGGTTTTTGTTTTATTAATGCTAATTGATGGCGATTCTGTGGTTCTGGTTTTTTCGTTCTTTCGTGGTATTTTTTTCTCCTGAGTCATACACACCAAATGCTTCTTTGTTCTTAGACTAAGTTCTTGCACTATGTTCTTGCACCAGTTCTTCACACTGCACTTTGCTCTTATAGAATTCAGTTCAACAAAGATATTTATTTTAATGCTGGATTTCTCTCATTGTCTGTATCGACCCTAACCCACATTCATGTATAATATGTTTATCAAACAGACATACATATACACACACCCATGTTTGTATTACATTCAAACTGAGGACCCCATTGTATTTTTCATTGTTCAAATCCACGTACCCTAACCTTAACAATACCCCATACAATAGAATTCTTCCGAGGACGTGGTGATTCTTTAGAAATCACAACCGAGGACCTGAAATTCTTTTGTTCAAGTCCTCGGTCAGAATACAAAACAAACGCACACACATACACGCAATACTACCCTATTGCACAAGATGTATTCTCATTTAACTACATCTTGTAA
Source organism: Apostichopus californicus (assembly GCA_020650975.1). Taxonomy (NCBI): domain Eukaryota; kingdom Metazoa; phylum Echinodermata; class Holothuroidea; order Aspidochirotida; family Stichopodidae; genus Apostichopus; species Apostichopus californicus. Next base: position 4,271 of record JAIPMN010019562.1, read on the forward strand.
ATAGATTGCAATTTTTTTGGAATGGACTTTTACGAATTATAGTTGCTTTTTTCAAAATGGTACAAATAGCATGGGAATTGGCTTAAGCACGGATCCATAGCAATAATGAATGTCACTAAGAGGTTATATGCAAATTAGGCTAGGCCTAGCAAATCTGCTGTGTTAGTATACTGTAGGCTCAGAGATCTTACGTAGTGTAGATATTTGTCTTCAGAAAAAGAAAAAAAACAAATTGATAGTACTCACTTTTTCTTAGGATTAGCCCGCATTGCTCTACTGAGAAGTTCCTTGTAGTGGTCGGAGCGAAGGAACCGGGGATAACTATCCTTTTGCATAAGTAGTAAAATCTGGAATTGAGCCGCCTCAAAGGCAAAGCGGCTGGGATTCCTTAGGCACTGTTGGGTCATGTCAGTCGTTTGACCGTCGATGTTAATCTGGCTCGGAGCTCCGGGGGCGAGGTAATTTCTACAAGAGGCAAACCAAATTGCGAGAGGACCATTAAATGGATTAACCAATGAATTTATGTGTCCCATTTATTATAAGTCGAGCAATGTGTATATGCAACAGCCTAATTGCGATCTAGCATTTGTTTGGCATATCTATGAAGCACTGACCTGGTAACCAAAAATGTCTATATAACGGCAACGGTGTCCGGTAACGGCATAATCTTCTGAGGAAAATTTTTAACAAGATAATTTTACCCCCCCCCCCTCCTTACCACCTCCCCATTCCACTTTCTCACATGTAGTTAAGTTATTTACATCGGTCACATTAACAGTGAAAATAAGTTAATACCCTACCCATGAGGCAGAGCTTCCCATATCTCACAATTTCACCGTCATCCACCCAGCCAAGATTTTATGATGAATCGACACTTCTTACTTGGTTATATCATTTGTTTCATATCTCTAACATTATCTGCATTCCCACCCCAACAAAATATTCTAGAAAGACTAAACGTGATATAAAGCTATACAGTCATATTTCACTTCTCCACAACATTAGGGAATGATGTTGGACTGGAAAATTCTAGCATATTTTAGGATGCCAAAAATTTCGTAGCAAGTATTGATGATGACCTTTATGGATTGTGTTGCTAACCTGTGGATACTATGCACGAGCTCTGGTATTGATGACTGGGGGGCGCACTTCAGACGCTCGCATTCCTCCCAGAAGGCAATATTCTCGTCGCTGAATTCTTTTTGAAGAAACTTTGAAAATTCGTGTCTCCCCGTAGAATCAGCCAGTAATTCCTTGAGACTAATTGACCACCTGCATATCCTTCGCTCTGTGGGCGTTTCGACCCTGCCGCGGTAAATTAAAAGGAATAAAAAAAAAAATAGCTCTGTGAAATTGTGAGGATAGCTACATAGGTCTATCGTTAAAAACAGTAGGTTTTAAAGAAGGTTTATGCTGTAAGCGCTAGGAGTTATAAAAGGCAAATTTCCAACCCGTATTGTTCATTCAAACATGTAAGAGAGAGGTTGACGTTGCAGTTAAATATTTCTCGTCTTTTCCGATAGTGGTCGTACTAGCAAATATACACATCCAAGGTGTAACCATATAACAAAATATGAACACATCCAGCATTAGAAGAGGTGATTCCTTGAAATACTTCTGGAGTTGTATTTACATGTTTTATGCAATGAACAAAGTATAAATGGGGTTGACAGAAGTATTTCAAAACTTCATAAAAACAGAGAAGAGGGAAAGAGAATTGATTAAAGCAAAAGAAAACTAACTCTTCTTAGTAGGCCTTGGTTGCTCCACCCCCCCACCCCCACTCTGCATCTACCCTATCCTAGCCTTCCCCACAACTCCCTCCCCACTGTTTGTGGAGGGCAATTTTTAGCTTTTGGTCTTTTATCAGATCAGATGGTACAGGACAGTTTTAACCCTTAGACTTCCTTTTTTTTTCCTTTGCCTCTCTGACTGTCTGTTTGCACAGCTCATTGATTAAACGGAGGTCGCTGAAGAAACTTGAGGGACCTACTGTATTGCACTAAACATACGATCAACACTGTTATCTAAACTCCTGCATCGGTCAGCCTATGGACCTGTTTAGCTCTCTTACTAATTACTCTACAAACATTTCATACATTACTATACTCACAGTGTAGTGTTTAAAGTCCACAATGTGATGTCATCGCTGATCCACGGGTTGCTGGGTTGCGCTCCGGACACCATTGGATCGTGCTCAGCATATCTGCTACAATGCTTCATTAAACTGGGACAAAGATAAGAAATGCGGTTAATCACATCAGACGCTGTAAAACACGTGTGAAGTTAGACTCCTAGGTCTAGGCGGGAGTCAAATCTAGGGCAAAAGGAGATCGTACCTGAAAAGATTACAAATCTGGACAGCATTCAGTTACTTTTATCGGCACTTTGCAGTCTCACAAATTAATTTGTTTCATTCTCTGAGAGACACTGATCGATCGAATAAACCCTGACACTTCAAAGAACTGAATAGAGAACCACTTTCATCAGTCCTTGTGGGATTATCGTGTTTCGTGATTGCATGTTTCCTTCGATTGCGATGCGCAAGCCTAATCCTTTGTATTATCTTCAATACAGTGGCGGAGCGCCCATATAGTCAGGGGGGCGGATGCCCCCCCTGACGGACTCAAATGGACTGCTGGCGCCCTTTTCAGCTTTTTACCACTTTTTACTTATTCGCGATTATTGACTTTTTTATTGCGCTCTCATCTACCTATTGACATTTGTCACATTTTTGGGGGGATGACACCTATTTATTCTTCGTTTATCTGCAAATTAGCAAGGCCCGGAAAGGGTAATTTCCGGCGATGTAGGGAGTATCTTTACTCAAAAATTTTGGTACGCTCCGCGCCAACCCGTGGTGGCGCTCCGCTTAGAAGGTGTCGGAAGCGCCCCTACAGACCGTTCTCGCCCCCCTTGACCAATACCCCTAGCTCCGCCACTGCTTCAATACAAAGCCTGCAGTTGTACACAGATGTACAGACTATGCCCTCTTTCATCTTAGCATGAAGCAAGTGCCAAAGAATTTGTAAATTTTATTTCAAAAACATGATTTTTCATTTATTATTTAAAAAAGAAATTGTCCAGTTCAGACAATTAGTTTCATCTTTATTGGTTGGTGTTTAGTATCAGCCTTGACAAAAATAATTCCCCCCCCCCCCACCACCAACAAAACAGAAATAAAAAACGACGACAACATGAACGGCGTTCTTTAACCCCCAAATCTTGAAATAAGTTGTTCCTGATCATCATACCCACCTGCAAAACATGCTTTTTAATTTTGATCTGTTGGTAATTTGGCAAGAACAATTCAACAAAACTACAGTGAATAGGACGTTCTTTAATGATTGGACTCAATCAAATCAGCTAATATCATAAACTGTGGTGTCACTGAAGGACCATTAATAATTGACTGGTTGGTAAAACAAGACTCCTAGAGCTAATTCCACATCACATCACATCAGTGGCGGAGCTAGGGGTATTGGTCAAGGGGGGGCGAGAATGGTCTGTAGGGGCGCTTTCGACACTAAGCGGAGCGCCACCACAGGTTGGCGCGGAGCGTACAGAAATTTTTTGAGTAAAGATACTTCCTAGATCGCCGGAAATGACCCTTTCCTGGCCTTGCTAATTTGCAGATAAACGAAGAATAAATAGGTGTCATCGCCAACAAAATGTAACAAATTTCAATAGGTAGATGTGAGCGCAATAAAAAAGTAAATAATCGTGAATAAGTAAAAAGTGGTAAAAAGCTGAAAAGGGCGCCAGCAGTCCATTTGAGTCCGTCAGGGGGGGCATTCGCCCCCCCCCCCTGACTATATGGACGCTCCGCCACTGCATCACATCACATTTCAAATTCACGTTTCAGACTGCAGTGTCGAATGTTGTAAATTCTAGCACATACTGTATTAAGTAAAATGTGAATTTGAACTTGAGCCATCTATTATTTACTTTGACAACTCTAGTGCCATCATTAACAATTCTACCTTGAAGACACCTTCACCTACTTATGCTTCACAGCTTCCAGAGTTTTATGACAAAATACCCCGAGGCCGAGCCTTGGCCACCAACAAGATCACATTATTTCCCTATTTCTATGCAGATTATACTATTCCTGCAAATATTAAAAATGTTTATCGATTTCCGATTTCTTTGGAAGTCTGCAAACTTTGAATATTAGCGATCCACTTTATCTGGTTACTTCTGCTACGAGAGTACTAATTTATTTTAATTCCTTCGCGCCTGATTCACACATCCATCGGCTCTGTATTTGACTGCCCTGCGTATAAATTTAGGTTTCACAATCATGGAGACCGAAATTAGGTTTAAAATTTAGAACTTCCGCTAGATGACGTTACTGAGAATCGCTAACGAAGAGTAATTTGCCCTTCATATGCATATCTACTGCCATGAGGACATCATGTGTAGATATCTGACCTTGTTTTCGCTGCGGAAATTTGATGCAAAGTTCAAGACAAGGGCTTTTGTATGTAATACCATGTTGTATTAAGAAAAGTAATCTTCTTATTGAGTTAATTATTCCTTTGAAATCATAGAATCCGCTTGTGTACAGCATTGACACAATACGGCTGGCAAGCTAGTACAATTACTCCCGGTGTGGTCGTAATGTAAAGTAAAATTTATTTACAAAAATAATTTGTACAAGTGCATGAATAACGGAAAAGCTGACTGGGAAAGTTTACACGATGGAAAAGAACAAATAAATTTATGGCTAGAACAGGATTTGAAGCCAGTGACCTCTGGGTTACAAGCACAGGGCTCTACCGCCTGAAGTATCCGACCCTTAGTTGGTGGCGATCCTTAAATTTATTGCCATTTCCTTGCTGGGGAGTGGGTTACCAGTAAGCAGCCACAGTAACCACTGAGCAAACTATTTGCTCTTTTCCATTAGAGGAAAAAAAAGTTGTTTGATGTTATTTGAATGCTCAGTGATGGATACTGTGATTCCAATGGTAGACATTTGTCCTGAAATATTATAAACCAATATTTCAAACATTTTGTCAGATTTTTGAGATGGTACTGTACATGCAACACTAGGCCGTACTTCAGGTTCATCAGTTGAGTGTCATATTTCTGTCTTCTAAAAATTTGCTAGAAGTTTCCAAATAGTCAACTCCTGGATGCTGTGACCCTCCTAGTTATTCCCAGACACTGAAGACACTTGTCACTAAAATCAAAGAATAAAATGATTGTTCCAGTAAGAGAAACTATTTTTAGGTTTTGCAGTATGAAGGTTGATGCCTGAAATCTGAAAAGAAATCGATCGGCATTATTTTACATTATCTAGATCTTTAAAGGGTACTTATCCGTATTGCCCCCCAAATTAAAGCATGCTTAAAACTTTCTTCAAGTTTTAAAATTTACTTCTTTCCTGGACATTCTGCATCTCCAAGTTTCTGTCAGGCATTGAAGGGTGTTTACTTTGACAATTACATATTTCAGTGTGGAAAAAAATACTTTGAGGGGGCATGGTATAAAATGCCCTGGAGCCATGCGCAGTGACCATCACTTGACTAGTATAATTTGTGTGCAGAAACTGAAGATCTTTAAAGTCTACTCTTGTCCCTAAGAATTAAAACTCCACATTGAGCATGTATGTGTTCGATATTAAAATCCAAGACAAAGCGGAAGAACGGGGGGAAAAAAAATGAAGGATGAGATTTGACAAATTTACCTTTCGATTGCCTTTGACGATTTCATCGTTAATGTCTGCAGCCTTCGTTGGAGAAAAAGCACCTGGCAAGGAAATAATTGACATTTGTGATAACTTTGTGAACTCATAGCATGTCGATTTCGAATGTGAAGAAGTTCGGTCCGTGACTTTTATTTCATCGATGCAATTACAGCTTTCAATTCTGAAGCGGTAAGCCGGAAGGTCATCGGCAGTCCTTAGGATAATTGCAATTAATAAAAGTCACCAGCGTGGCCACAAAAGTTTTACAATGCTTAAAATTGCTTTCAAAATTTTATAACAAGCGTCTCCCTGGAGGCTTTCACGTAGCTGTTAAAACTTTTCTTGGAAACTACAAAGTATTAAATTCAATAATTCTGTTTGTAAACAAGTGAAAATGGTTTGATCTTGGCGGTGAAATTATTCGTTGAAATTTGAAAGCGAGTGACCAATTTTTGATTTTCTAGCATATTTGACGGTTGTACTGATAATGTATAAGATTTATACCCAAATGTAAAAGGTACTTTTTTGGTGGCAAGATAACCATGTCTTTCAAATACTGTATAGCATTCCATTATATTGTTTGCAAAATTAGGGGTGATTCATTTGGAAAAGAAGACTTCATCATAAGAATATGTTGTTAGGGAATCACCTGACAAAACGTGAAACGGGAAAATGATAATAGGCCCTCGTGAGAGGCGACAGTTTGTATGTGTTCATAATGAATGGAATGTATATAAAGGCTAATTTAGGCAACACTTTTACGGCAACAATTTTACCAAAACCAATCGATTATTGCTCATAATGACACCATGCATGCTAGATGTTTTGCAACCAATGACGGTTTATGAACCATTAAAACATGAAAACTTTCTAAATTTTTGTTTAAAATTTCTACTCTTACTTTTAATATCTGAAATGAAATTGATTAATCAAACTATAATGACTCTTTAGTTTTGGATACCATCACAAATTTAATCATCAAAGTTACTTTTTTTTGGGGCGGGGAGGGGGTGGAGATGCGGAGGGAGGTCTAATACATGTAGTTTCTGGTGTCACATTTGAGGGACAGATTATATCTTTAGGTACCATATTACCTTCTTTCTGCTTGCCTCTATAGAACTGTCTGTATGCATAGGGTATGTGTAAGAGTTCTTCCGTCGTATATCAGTCTCCAATGCACTCTTATTTCCGGGCTGTGTGGAAAGACAAAGTTGAAAGGTTTCCCAATAGAATGAACTATAGTATTGCCATACTAATTAATTTACTTCATTATATTAGCACAAATTTGGGATCAGAAGTGACAATAACAATCTCATTAACCTCTTTTTGAACCCCCCAGAAAACTGAATAAAATAAAGGATAACAAAAGAACAGGTGTGAATTTAAGAAAACCTATAAAACACGACCAATGAGAAGACGGGATTTTTATTCAAAAAATTTCAAGGACGAAAGATTTTACTTGGGTAATTGATGGGCTAAAGTGGTGCTGTGTCACTTGTGTTCAGACATATGCCTTTAGGGCACTGGGGCTATCAACTTGATTCTATGCTGTTCTCACATTATACATCTAGTCGAAACGCAGATCCATGATGTATATTACCACATAAACACCAACAATACACAGGTGGATCTTCCAGTAATCACTATATGAAGCACTGTATTACCTGGGTGAGGGGGGATGGGGGAGAGAGGTGCTAATCTCCCTCGCTAACCTCACACAATAGTCTGTGGTATAAATATGTCCTAAGGATGTACCATTTGACGTCTATTACTCTTTTATCTTCTTCTGGGGAGGATATTCCTAATGGCCCTCATTTGGAGAGTTGGTTTCAATAACCTCAGGGCCACACCCTTGTTTTTAAATTCTGCATCTTCCCCTATAACTGCTTAATGACAAATGTCACGTCAGATAAATTCATGGATGTTTAATTTGAAATTTGAATTTGTTTTTTTTTCCCAGACAAAACTTTGAGAATTTACAGAACAGTGCAGAAGGCTTTGTTGTTGCTAACTTTTATAATATTTCTATCTAGGGCAATTAACTGAGTAAAAATTCCCAAATATAAAGGTTAGAACCAGAACAGAAGATGGAGATCGAGGCAGCATTCTTGAGCTCCTCTCAAACTGCATCCGGTTTGCTTCGTGTCCGCGTAACATTGTTAGTATAGATCTATTAAGACAGTACATCAGTGTGTCACCAATTGCAAGATATATCGCACTACCTTACAAACAACGTGGCCACCAAATTGCATTTTCCCTTTTTGCTCTTCATCCAAAATGGTTGGGTTATATTCGTCACCTTTCCTCATACGTATCTCTTCCTTTAAAGGCGTTGAAGACTCGCCCCAAACCGCATGCGGCCATCTGAAAAAGTTAACTTTCCGTTGCTTGCAAGTGACGTTTTGTTCGTGTCGCTACAAATGCAGACAGTAATGAAACGTGATACCTTATTATCTTTAGCTGGACATGAGATGTCCATTGCTGTATCATTTGCACTGTGCTGTGGGTATTGACTGCAGCTGTATGTACTGACTGTACACTAGTGTCTAATTACCGACAGTAGCAAGCTGTGTGTGTATTTCCTGGGATCGATGGTGGTGTCTAACACTTCTGTTACACCTCATTTGAAACTACTGTAGGTCAGATTACCGGCATTAGACGTTTCTTATTGCGCTAGTCTTCACACCCTTTAAAACATATCTATGCCATAGCCACATATGAATAGCTTATGAATAGCAATATACCAACAGCAAAGCAGTTTTGAAAACTACAAGTAAATTTTTAGAATGCTAACATTTACAGGTCAATTCTGATGTTTACAAAAATAATATATAAATAAAGAAATCTAAGATTTCATAATATGTATATATAACAAGTAAACATAGAGACACTGATTCAACACCACTTATCTTGATAGCTTGTTACGTTGCTAAGGTATCAAATTTTGAAATTTATTCATATTACTTGCGACAATTATGTTTTCAGTTTCAGTTTTATTTCCATATTTTAGTCTCTTTAAAATAGTTTTAGGGAAATGTGTCACTAGACAAATAAAGAGCATAGTATAAATCTTCTGTATTTTTTATCACAAAGGATCGTATCTCAATGAACCATGGGAACAAGATACATATCAGTCTCTACACTGTGATGAGATGAACCGTAGACACCATCGCCAGCTGGGCTGCAAGTGGAAGTTTATGTAAAACATTCTAAATGTTTATTGGAAAGAGAGAAAAGTCAGTCAGTGCTCCATTAAGGTATCATTTTAGACAGACAATACTGCAACATCTGCTTGCTATTGACTCTAAAAGCAGAAATTTACATCGATTTTAGTAAATCGTCAACAAGATTGGTTACGATGAAAGTTGTATAGACAACACAGATCATTAGCTCGATTGTTTGTTCATCATGTTTGCCACTGAACGCATCGTGCTGGTATCATCTTGCATTCAAATTTTAATACATTGACAACAATAGAATTAGCAAACATTTGTCCCGTTGATGGTTTTAATTAATATGTGAATTGATGTTATAAATTGAAGAATGCAACCTTATATAAACACCTTTGTCATGTCCTTTTGGAAAAAACAAAAGCAAAAAAATTGTTAAGAAGTTAAATAAAATTTAATATTATAGCCATTTTATCAATGTGTTCAACATTCTCACATAGTCAGGACTCCCAACACCATGGGGCTGTGAAAAAGTGGCCTTCCACTCATAAATTGGGCTCACACTCCATCCTTTCATTGATATTAGTCAGGACTATCTAGTTCTGTGAAACTTGACAAGCTGATGGTATCATGAGTTTAAGTAGCAATTAAAGCAGTGTTAACATTGGTTGACCATTAGTTGTATACGAGTTTGTTCAACTTACCGAAGAATATATCATTTGAAACATACGTCCAAACTTTCAAGGCAAACTATTAACTGTACTACGCACATCAGGTCGTGTTTCCCAACACACGGTTTTGTTCGGCAAAACCATGCATGTGAAATATTGAACTACGTCAATCACTCAACAGGTACAAGGATTCAAGTTCCCACACCCGGCAGGTTCACAAGCCGGTACATGTTTTCATGCAATCTTTTACTTTGGTCTACAGATCTGTCAACAGTAAGCATAATGAGGACCATAATGACAGCGCCCTCTATCATGCTGGAGAACCCAATATCATCAGTTCAGTCGCTTTCACATTACAAAACTTTTCATGCACCTGAACAATGGTCTGCTAGCTTTCATCATCCCCTCTCCCCTCCCCCACCTGTGAGGGGTCCATTCAGTTAGTTGAATAATATCAAAGTGACTAAAAGAGGAGAGCTTGTGCATGTGGAAACAATGCCATCAAATGGATCTTCACAACAGTTGGCAATATTTAGTTCCAAAGCTATACATACCGCAGTACGATTAAAGCAAATGCCATCTGCTGTGAAATTATAAGGTTTCTACCGTAGGTTCACAGGTTTTTTTTGTGGAATCACTTTATAGGGGACGGCATTTTCTAATCTATCATTCATAACATATCTTTAGATCGGGGACAAAGTTGCATTTTTGGTATGGTTTCTCTTCCTGTTTATTTTTCTAATACAAAAAAATCCCAGAGATTCGGTTGCAATCTGTAGGCCCCAGTGGGCCCTACATGGCATTATTTAAAGAGAGCTCATGGCATATACTTGCACAAGGGTCTAAGGGATTGAAGGGGTTACTTGTCAGGCATATTATGTGGGCCATAATTGACCACTGGTCTCTGCTTATCTTCAAAAATTGCATACCAATGAGATTACAATTATTCTGTGTCTAGTAACTAAACTCTATAAATCAAAGATGCACTAATAACTTTACCAGATTTGTACATGCACGAATCCCAGTTTTTCTTTATTTGGCCGACGCTACATTTTTTTTTAAGTGCAAAGCCTGTGTTCACATCCTCACATGTACCAGAATCTAAGCCACAGAAACTTATCGTAAACATCTAAATCGATATGCTTTGGTTTAGTTGCTTATATTGTTAACACCAAATTAAAACTGAGAAAAATTCATCTGGTCAAAAATTAACACCTTTGTACTTTAACGCAACTTTTTGCATTTTGTTCAGCCATTTTATCTACCAGATTGGTTTGCAAACTAAGTTTGCACTTATAAATTTACTATTACCAAACCTAGACATTCTAGATTATGTCACCAAATGAAGGCTATCAATTAACAAACTAGACATTTCAACCCTCAAAATCTCAGAGCGGCCAACTTGTCTAAATTCATTAAGAAAACAAAGGAATATTTACAATTTTCCTTAAAATTCAAACATTGAGAGATTATAGCCAAAATCTTGGAAAATTTCAATCTAAGGGAAGATAGCAATATAAACAGCTACATAGAAAGGTTTTGCTACCATTAGTGAGCTGTATTACACAATGACTTCAACATTTATCCATTATAATAACAAGAAGTGGATATTTTCCCTTGTTCCTAATCCAGATAAAAAGTTCTCAAAAGCCATGAGATTAATTAGGATAAAATAGGAAGAATTGGGCAATATCCATTAAAATAAGATTGGGATATAAAAAGCAACAAAGGAAGTTAATTTTTTTTATTTTCACTGCAATACAAGGCTATGTAATTGTTGTACTGTACAACAAAAAAGGACAAGCAATTTAATGGATTATTCAACAAAAAGGTTTGTCTCAATGTTCATCCAGCTAAAAACTTCTCAAAAGTCAGGAGATTAGGAAGCAAATATGGAGATTTGGGCAATTTCCAATTAAAATAAAAGATTGTGATAAACAAAGCAAGATAGAAGATATAAACTTTCCTTGGTTTTCCTTGCAATAAGATAGACAATGTAAAAATAATAATAATAATAATGTTAGTGTTGTAGCCAATAGAACACAATGACATCAGCATTTTATACAATTACATACTTAATCAAACCTACAGTATGAAATATTTCCGGAAAGGAGTGAGGGCAGTATTGCAGAACTTAGCATGCATCGACTCCGGATGTTTGACCTGACTAATTCACTTTGGCTTCAGCTCTGTGAACAAGGGGTTCTTCTAAGCTATATCAAAGGTGTCCATAATCAATAATAGCATAGCTAAAATTGTCTTCAATTTTTAATTTTCTTTCATTCATTAGCAAATACATGTAACTTAGAAAGAAAGCCTGAGATATCAAATTTGCCCGGTCAAAGTATAGATAGTACTTAATTGATAAAGGTCTCAAAAGCTAGATAAACAGTTGCTCTCTCCACCCATCTCTCTCTTCCTTCCTTCCTCTCTCTGTCTATCTATCAGAGCAACGACTGTACAAAACCATGACAGAAACTTTCAGATCACCTTCCTGGCAATTACAGTAAGACAGAAAATGTCTGGCAAGTTGCCATAAAATAGAATTTGTATCTTGTTTGAACCATATGAATCACTGGCAATATTAAAAGCAAAGCTCAGCTAATTAAAGTTTTGTTGGTCGGATCTTAAAATTTTGATCGGGTTATGTACATCTAAAGAGAGAAGAAGTCTGTTCTGTGTCATTTACAGTATGTTTACTACAATAGATCATATTGCACGTAGCCCACTGTACATAGTTACCAGGAATAATCCCTTGCGGCATCACATATATGAATTCAACCTTCTGTGAATTATACACTACGGTGTGCAACACATCCTTCACGTATCACTCGTGCATTTGGGAGTTGTGAGTGTGGCTTATGTCAAGGGGTGCAAGCAAGTATACATATATAAAACAGTTTAATATCCCTCCGAGGCTATGGCTGGTTTACTTTTAATAATCTGTGGTAATATGAAACTAATATATGTATTGCCCTTTACAATCTGTAAGCTCGGTTTTTGTTCTGGCTTACAGCATCAGTGACAGTATTAATAAATATATAACGACACTGTTGACGAAACCATGGTGTGGAGCGTAGACATAAATATTTGATTTCCAAGCATTAAGAATCCTGAAGGCATTCTACTTCTTTTTTTTTATCAAAACACTATTGTGACTTACTGTTGGTTTTCTTGCTATGTGACAAAATATACAAATGTCAAACAACATTACACAACTGGTATTTTACAAATATGCATTATTAAGCTGAGGCTAACAGCACATGTCCACACACATTGTCACCTTTCGCTAAGCATTAATGTACAATTTAATGTACATTAATGTACAGAGTGGAAACAATGACAACGTACTGTAACGTTACACAAAACAAGAAATGAAGAACACCTCTCAAGGTGTGAGTAATTAACTCTGCCAAAATGTCAGTTATTTTGTAGAGTGAGCTAGCTTATATCCCACTGGAATTATTCAGTGATCCCTGCAGGCATTTCAACGATTAATGAAAAATTTACACCATGTGCCACCATAGCAATATCACTTTTACAGCTGGAGTTATTATCTCCTGGGAGGCTTGATGAAAGATTTTATGTAAGTCATACAGACACTTTCAATGGAATATTTTAATCAGGGCTCTAGTTTTAGCATTCCACACAAAAATCCATAAGGAGCAATACAACTTGCATTATAATAATAAAAATAATAAATAAGTTCTTAATATAGCGCCAAATACCAAAAGGCCTCTAGGCGCTTTACAAATCCTAAAATAAATATAAAAAAAATAAAAAGACAGAGAAATCAAAGGAATAAAAAGTCTAGAAAAGACATAAACGAAAATTAAACAGTATGTAAAATACATAAAAAATCTGTACATTCTTTCATATTCGACAATTGCTTATATGATATGAAAAGATATTTTCAAAATTCAATCTCTTACATCAATTAACATTAAAGGTCACTAGTTCGGCCTATATTCACCAAATGTTTAGCTCGTCAAAAATTGCGAAGAGTCTTGAAAAGAATTTTTCAGGAGGTCATTCCTCTCCAAATTATTCTAACGACCTTCAGGAATGTAAATTATGGATAACTGCCTCAGACAAGGTGAATGTTTGAAGGTGGCAGCCGAATTGCTCCGTGAATTGTAATTGAACACAACATTGACAGAGCATTATTTGATTTTCTGGCATATTTTGGGATAACTTTGCCAGCCTATTAGTTTAACATTGCACATGCAATAACTACTGTATATTAATATATAGCACAGATATGTACATACTTGACCTCGATGACATTATCTGCAACAAAATTGTTTAAAAATTGTTCAATTTTTATTACATTATCTGATAATTTCACAAATCATCTGGCAACCTCTAAATAACAGAAGAATTAAGATATATGTCTAAGCCATATTTAATGGACGATTTAGGCTGTCACGATAGCTTAAGGCATCGCTTTGTGAATCATTATAATGCTATGTATAATATGGCTTGAAAGGTTATAGTATTATAT